>CABFWO010003036.1:60234-99246 GCA_902155825.1 Timema genevievae | reverse complement strand
TACAATGTACATTATTCCGTTCAGAAATCTTACGAGTTTATAGAACGAGAGAGAAAGTATGTGCGGTGCGCCGTACCATTTATTTAGTTTAATAGGCAATTAGTTTAAACATATTACCAGTGAAAGATGATTCCAAATATTTCTAGGTTCTCGAGACACATAATTTTCAAAAAATTGCCAAGCAAAGCCTTCTCTTTAATTCCGGCTACTAACTTGATTGTTTGCCTCCTCTCCTTATATCCAAGTTAATTTCTGGGTGCACCACTGATCACTGTCAAGAATAATGTAATAAAATAGCAAAGTAAATAATCACGCTTAAATTTATCCTTAATTTAAGGATTACACTCAAGTTGAGCGTTGGCTGAAAAAAATTGTCTCAAATTTGGAAGAACTTTTTCGTCAGAATTTCTTGTGGAGGACTCTCCCCCAGCCCGGTCCCATGGAAGCATCCACCCCCTCACGAAAATCCTGAATCCACCCATACCCTCCAGCTCTCCACCTCCCACTATTTCTATAAAAATCTAAAATTAACTATTTTTCATAAGATTCCAGTTTCCACGTATAGTTTTTAAGTTGAGGTGCGTTTATATTGGCACATTTAGCCCCAACAAATATTGTTTTCTATTTCCTGTACAATATTAAAACTGGAATGTTAGAGTTGGTCCCTTTTTACCACAACAGATGCATTTATTTTTGTATGTGTTTTTAAATCCTTTTAGCTCTTAAGATTATTCCGATTAGTGTTTTCATTAAGTAACCCCATTCACTCTCATAAATAAAAGCTAAGCTCAGCCCGGAGTACCCTCCCCTTTTTAAAACTCTCTTTTCCCCCAGCATCATTCACTAAATCTTAGAAGTGTTACGCCCATGCATAAATATTGAGCATAAAATTAATGTAGCAATAATATTTTTAGTAAAAACAATATAAAATATAAAGTATTGTTAACCGTAACAAAATTCTTATAGTAATCTAAAACGCTTTCTGTGTGCAGGGGATTCTTCCAAATGCAGATGCTCTGAAAAAATTAGTTCGCCGTAAGCGAAACCAGATAAACGTTGCCCCTCCAGTTCCAGCAATTCCTCAGACGCTGATAATTCTTGATCGATATAAAATGTATATATCCGAAACGGAAAATGAAGAGAATTTCTTACTTTCCGATTGTGGACCTGATGCTAACAGAATCCTTATTTTTGGTCGACAACGTAATCTGCAAATATTACATATTATATGGAGATGGAACATTTAATAATGTCCCACCATTGTTTGCACAAATCTATACGGTGCTTGGTAAGTAATTTGGAGGGGTGCATCCAATTATATATGCACTCCTACCTAATAAACAAAGAGCTACGTACGTACGACTTTTTGAAATGTTACAAGAAATTGAACCTACCTTTCAACTACAAACATTTTCATGTGACTTTGAATCCGCTGCAATAAGTGCTATTAGAGTGTGTTTTCCCCAAGTTGAAATACATGATTGTTTTTTACCATCTAACATGAGAAAACAAATATGTGCATTGGAACTTATTCAACAATACAACAACAATGCCGAGTTTTGTTTGTTAAGCAAGGATGATATCTGCCGTTGTTGGCAGAACTTCCAGACAATTTGCAGCCCCTGATAGACTGGTTTGAAGACAATTATATAGATCGTAGAAATCGAAGAGGCGTTGGACGACGAGTGGCATTATTTCCACCAAATATGTGGAATCATTACACAAGAGTATTAAATAGTACAGATCATACTAACAACCATGCTGAAGCTGCACATTGCAGGCTAGTAGCTGAGCTGGGCATGCAACACTCCACAATATGGAAATTTATTGATGCTCTACGTAAAGTACAAGCTGCAAGAGATATCTACTATGAACATCTTGTAGCTGGACATAAGCCCACGCCGAAAAAAGAAGTATTGAGAAGTCGATGCTAGAATTTTAAAACTAGTTAGGGGCTATAATAATAGACACATTATTTCACTTTTACGTGGTGTTGCACATGATATTGCAATGCATTAATATAGGACAAAGGACATTTAAATAAAATAAGATACTGCGCATTATGCTATTTTTTACCCATCACTTTGCATATGCTAGTTTTTACCTATCACTTTTATGCTAGTTTTTACCCATCACTTTTTAATTTTAACTGAGAAATATATAATTAAAAAAGAGTGCATTTTTTGTTTTTACTCATCACTTTTAATCAAAAAGAAAAAATGCATTGCAAAAAAGCGAGTTTTTGTAAAAAAAGAAAAATTAAAAAGAAAAATTTATTGCAAAAAAGTGAATTTGTTAAAAAAGAATAGTTATATTCACAAACGTCTACAGCCATTAGACCCGCCTCGGTGGCGTAGTTGGCTAACGCGCTAGTCGTGTTGAGCTCGACTACCGAGGACGGGGAGATCGAGGTTCGAATCTCAGTCGGGTGAACTGGGAGTGGTTTTTCCTAAATGGTTTTCCACTCTTCATCCACGCAAATGTGGGCTCACTTCCTCTAAATTCAACCTTACAATCTCCTAATCCATTAGCGTAATTAGTACTTAAGCGTATAACCCGAACGGGTAGTAAGACGCGGTGCTAAATAATAAAAATAGTAATAATAATAATAATAATACAGCCGTTAGAGGAAAAGGGTATTAGGGTAGTGATAGTGACCAGAGTCTATAACCGTTAAAGGATTATGTCATTAGGGTAGTGATATTGAAAATATTCTATAGCTGTATGGTGAAAAGGGCTCTAGGGAGTAATATTGACAATATTATACAGTAGCGTTATGAAGAGGACATAGGTTTAGTGATAGTGACAAAAATCTACGGCAGTCAGAGAAAGATGTCATTGAGGTAGTGATAATGACAACATTCTACAAAAGTTAGAGGAAGATGTCATTAGGATAGTAATGGTAATAACATTATATATATTCTAATTATTAACTATCATATTAATCATTTATTATTATTTATTATTATATATAAATACTATTTATTATTTTTGTTTATTATTATTATAATTATGTATTAATATTTTTAATCATTATTGTTTATTATTATTTATTATTATCATCTATTATTTATTAGAAATATATATAATTAAGTATTCTTATTATCATTAATATCATTATTAATATCATCATTTTAATTATAAATCATCTTTATCATTTATAATTATTTATTAATATTTTAGCATTTATCATTGTTATTAATTTTTATTTATAATTAAAATTATTATTATGACCTATTTTTAATATCATTATTTAAAATTATTAATTTATTTATTATTATTTATTATTTTTATAATTTATTATAAATATTTATTATTATTCTTATATATTATCAATTATTGTTTATTTATATTATTTATTTATTATTTATTAATTATCATTTATTAATTATTTATTTATAATTCTTATTATATATTATTGTTTATAAATACTATCATCATTATCATAATTATTATCATCTTTATCATCATTCACAAAATAATCATGTTCATCATCATCATAATACTTATTTATTATTATCATTATTATTCTTATAATAATTTAGTATTATTTATTTTTATTATGGTTTTTATTTATTATTAATTATATATTATTTATTATTATTTATTATTATTTATTATTATATTTTATTATAGTTATTATTTGTTTAGTATTATTTATTTATGTTAATGTTACTATAGTTTATTAATTATTATTTATTATTAATTATTATTTAATACTATTTGTAGTGTAATTTACAATGAATGAAACGAAAAGAAGCCTCTGGAGGACCAGTGTTACGAACACGGACATATGGACTGTATGGTGGAATGGAAATGGGAAGAGGCAACTCACCTTCACTTTATGTGGTCTGACTGGTAGTGTCTTGGCACAGTCCTCTTCAGTAACGCACACGAATAAAACTAGACCACTTCCGGATGAAGGTTCACTGAACCTTTTTCACTTCTGTCTCAATCGAGTCTCCGTGCACGGCGTGACTAAATCGGCAGAGCTAAAAAAACCGTGCCAGTGACATTTGGTGGGAAAACAATAGATATGGAGTGGTCCAGGTATGGTCTTGTTGCCTCCAAGAGTGGGGAAGGTTATGTTAGTATATGAAAACCAAACAAACAGTCTAAACCTCAACAATAAAAATCAAAATCACAGAACTAAACAAAAAACACTTCAATTTCGAGGCATAGAGAACCTATATAAAACTATATATCCAACTATCCAACGATATAGCATAGAGGACTGAAACATGAAGTATAAAATTAATAATACTCGTCAAACAATAGAAAAATATACAAACATACCGCCCACCAGAAACAAAAATTATTTTTTGAGAACAACAAACCAGCAACAAAAGATATGTACAGAATAATATTTATAGAAGAATGTATCCCGCCAATTGATTAGGAAGTCGACATAATTTACAACCGGTCGTTTGAGGGTCCCGTGCTCGGTACGGACACTTACAACTCTCGCTATCCCATACTTTCCAGGGTATCACCTCTTCTACTCTTCCGAGCAGCCACCTGAGTGGGGGAAGATTGTCTTCCTTTATCAATACTAACTGTCCTTCTTGTAAATTGATCTTGTTTGTAGTCCATTTTTGTCACTGTTGGAGAGTATGGATATATTCCCTTGACCATCTTTTTCCAAAAGTGCTGATAGGCTTATTGTATCAACTGCCAGCGTTTCAACCTGTTAGTAGGTAGCTCAGTTACGATCTCCTCGGGTGGTCTGGTGAGAGAATGACCCACTATGAAATGTCCTGGTGTCAACGGATCTAGGTCATTCGGATCCATAGAGAGAGCACAGAGAGGCCTGGAATTTAGCATTGCTTTAATTTGAATGAACAGCGCGGAGAGGCTTTCAAAGGTAAGTGTCTGATCACCCACCACTCGTTTTAGGTGAGTTTTTGCCGACTTGATACCAGCCTCCCATAGTCCACCAAAATGTGGAGCTGAAGGTGGGTTGAAGTGTCAATATATATGCCTTGGACCGAAAGTTTATCTGTAACCACTTTGGTTTCGGTATGGGATTTTAGATGCCTTTTTAGTTCTGTAAAATGGCGCTTGGCAACTACAAAGTTTGTGCCACAGTCGCTATAGATGTCTGAGCACATACCCCAACGGGAAATAAACCGAAGAACGGCATCAAGAAGGGCCCTTGTGCTTAAGTCTGATACCACCTCAAGGTGCACTGCCTTAGCTGCCAAGCACACAAACAAACATAAATAATCCTTGAGCACCTTATAATTTCTCAATTAAGATGATTTTATCTATAAGGGTCCTCCATAATCCACTCCAACTCGCACAAATGGTCTTGATTGTTGCACATGCATTGCTGGGAGGTCCCCTATGAATGTTTGGAGAGCAGGTGCCTTAAATCGAAAACATCTCATACACTTGAAGATCCGGGTCTTTTAACAGTGCATGCTGAGAGAATCCAGTACTGGCCTTGAATGAGTGAGTGGATTGTTCGAAGTCCAGCATGAAAATGAGATATATGGTAGTGATCAACATTGATATCGGTGATGTGACTATTTTTCGGCAAGAGAAGAGGATGTTTTGTGTCATACCGCCGTGAAGAGTGTCTCAAGCGACCTCCTACCCTGAATAGGCCCTCCTGGTCGAGAAACGGGTTTAGGCCCCTCACGCGGGGTAAACATTCCCGGCCCTTCTTTATTTCTTCAAGTTCTGACTCAAACGCCTGATGATGAACTTGTTTGATACATAGCATGTGGGCTGTCTTGAGTTCCTTGAACAACAATGGGCCTTTACAACGAACTTGATTCTTTACTTTGGAGTTCTGAATAAACCGTGCTAAAAATGCGATGACTCGTTGCAGCTTTACCCATGATGAGAAGCGTTTGATCAGGTCTGCCCACCAAATATTCACTTCTGCTACTAGACTGGTAATCCTTACAATCTTTAATTCAGTTAACTATACCTGACAAGTCACCTCAGGCAGCTTGGGCCAACTACTAATGAATTGTTTCAGCCACTCTGGTCCTGTCCACCAGATGTGGAAATTTGTCAACTCTTCAGGATGTATGACTCTAGATGCACAATCAGCCGGATTTGAATTAGATGGGACATGTCTTCAATGTTGTGCTGGCACTGCTGCTTGAATTTGGGCTACTCTGTTGGCAACGAATGTTTTCAAAAGATGTGGTAACGTTTGAATCCATGCCAAAACGATGGTATAATCTGACCAAGTATACACAGTTGACACCTGTAATCGTTGTTCAAGATTCTGCTGCACCAACTCCATAAGTGTGGCTAAGAGCTGAGCCCCACAAAGCTCAATCCTAGGAGGAGATAAACTCTTAACCGGAGCTATTCTTGACTTGGCGATAAGGTTGTTTACTTGAATTTCTCCATTACCCATGGCAGTTCGAAGATAGACGACCGCTGCATATCCTTTGATAGATGCATCACAAAATACATGAAGCTGACAATTAATAGCATCACTTGTTGATATGAATCTGTTGATCTTGACATATGTGAGAATATGAAAGTTTGAGCAAAACCCTTGCCACCCTAGTCCGAGCTCTGGTGGAAGTGGTTCATCCCAATCAAGTCTTAGGATCCACAAAGTCTTTATGAACGCCTTAGCCCAGAACACCACTGGAGATAGCCACCCCAGAGGATCAAATATCCTAGCAATATTTGAGAGAACTGCCCCCTTCATTACTGTAACCTCAGAGGGATGTACATGATAAGAGAATGAATCTGATATAGGGTCCCATTCCAGTCCTAATATCATAATTATTTGATCTCCATCTTCTTCAAAAATGAGGGGAACTTCACGGTGTTAATTTGGTATCCACTTTAAAACTTCAGGGTGGTTGCTAGACCATCTTCTAATTTGGAAACGACCTAGGCTTAGCAATTCCATCAACTCGGCTTTTAAACTGAGAGCAGATTCCACTGAATCAGCACCAATGACTAAGTCATCAACAAAAATGTCCTTACAAAGGACCTGGCCAGCACGAGGGTAACGAAGTTTTTCATCAAAAGTGAGTTGACGCAGGGATCGCATCGCTAAGTACGGAGCTGAAGATACCCCATAAGTCACAGTATTCAATTGATATTCTTGAATCTGTTGATCAGGGAATTCACGCCACAGAATTACCTGGTGATGTCAGTCATCCGGAGTGACAAATATTTGTCGATACATCTTGCATATATCAGTGGTGAGCACAATGGGATTAAATAGAAAATTCATAACAATTTCCACAATTTCCTTTTGCAGTTTGGGAACCTTCAATAATGTATCATTCAGTGACTGTCCCAATGAGGTTGCTGCAGAAGCGTCAAGTACAACTCTCAGTTTGGTGGTTGAACTAGATTCCATGGATACGCAATGATGTGGAATATAGTATTTAATGTCCTGGATCATTGATGGTTCAATGCGCTGCATGTGACCGGGTTCTTCATATTCCTTTAGAAAGGTCACATACTGTTCCTTCAGTTGTGGGTAACGAGCTAAGCAACGTTCCAGCTGAGTGAGTCTCTTGACTGCTTGTTAACATGCCTCTCCCAGCTCTGGTTGTGCATCCTTGAAAGGTAGCCGCGCAATGTATCTACCATTATTGTCACGAGTGTGTGTTGTTACATAGTGTGCCTCACACATACCTTCATTAGGTTCAATATATTTAGTCACGGGTAACTCTTCCACCTCCCAGAAGCGTCTCAAAACACTGTCAAGCGATGGTTCAGTAGCAACAAAAAAAGATGAGACACTAGAAGTTATAAGTGGTTGAGGTCCTATTCAACCAATTATGATCCAGCCAAACATGCTATGCAATCCTGAGGGCTAATTAGATGAAGTTGAATACCGCCCACCATCAAAGATCTCGAGGTATACATCTGCACCTAAGAGAATGTCTATCGTCCTTGGTACATGAAAATGAGGGTCAGCTAACTGAAGATAATCAAACACCTGAACCATATCTTTAGGTAGATTCCCGGCCCGTAATCTTGAAGTTCGTCAGTGAAGTCACCTAAAAAGTCTCTGTTCGGTGGACTCCAATCACCGGGGCGCTCCGTGAATAGAACACTATCTGTATCGTGATACAAAAAGCGGTCCCCCAATTTTTTAAGAATGCAATATAAGTGCAACATAGCCATAGCAGTCCTGTAGCATGTTACCGCCACACTCGTGTTAGGGTTAGGGCACAACGCGTCACGCGCATCTTTGTAATTGAGGAACATAACCTCATCATTTACATCAATGACGCTGTCCACGGTGATGTACGTATTCGTCAGGTAACTGTGCATGCCCTGATAGTCGTTGACAACGGCTATGTGTTATAAATCGGTTCTTTGCACCAACTCTCCCCATAACGAATTTAAAAAGAGTTTAGCCATAGTGCGGAGACCAGGGTTTTTACAAACAGAGCCGAAATCGAGTTTTACACCTTCCCTTTCCTCATAATTTTGAATGTAAGCTAACTTCTCATCTTGTGAGGTACACCACTCTGGCCATCCGCTGGCTTCTTGTTTGATTTTCAAAAAAGTATCAATTTACCCTTGAAACAATCTGCCAGAACGTGTCTGATGGTCGTTAACAGATACATTGTACTCCCACACTTCGTGTACTGCTTCAACGGTGTAGCCTTTCTCAACAGCTTTCCGGATATCGTCAATCACCCTGACACCTGTCAACCAGCGATCTTTTTTGTCGTTGTGCTTACACGCGCCTTAGTTTTTATCCTCCCCACACTTCCTGCACAAGATGAACATTAACTTGTCGTGCATCCGTGTGGGCAATACGGGCATGAATAAATCCCGCGGAGGCGTCACTGTAACTTTGGCTATGCCTTCTACTTTATCTATAGCGGAACAATTTGGCTCCAAGTGAATTTTGGGGTGACCGAGGGGATATTTTTTGTACTTGCGAACGTACGGATACAACGAACACACATCCAAGTACTTGATCTTCTCTCCACAAGAAAGGTCTACTTCGTGGAAGAGTTTGATACAATTTGTACGTCCGCCAAAGAATGCGTACCTGGGACTGAGGGGCTCCTTGCTGTACACCTCGTGTTGAAGTACAAATTGTTTCAAGTCCTTGTATGTGCATTTCATCGCATTAAATGTACTCTCCCACATCTCTACGACCGTGTGGCTGGCATTCTTAAACTTTTCCACGCAAGCCATGGTCGCTTCATACCGCGTCTCCATGGTCTCGTGGGGGCTATTTTTGATAGGGGTGGTCCTGTCAGGATAACAGTGAGGTCACCCGTGCCAATAACAGCCCCAAAACTGGAAGACGGTGGTGGTATCTCCAGCTTAAACAACGCCATCTACACGTCGCCCTAGCACATATTCCTCGTGGCCGTTACCCGCATAAAGAATAGAGACACCTCGTTGGCGGGCCTCCCAGCAGAGCCATTGTACGGCTACGTGCGACTGTTTTTCTGCGCACTGATAGCCACCGTTAAGGATGATACCGATAGTGTTCTCCTTAAGGTGACTTCGGCGGTAAGCCAACATGACCGCTCCTGTGATCGTACACGCCTCCCTGAAAGGATCCACCTTTGCTTTTTCAATAAGCATGTCTCTAAACTTTAGTTAGGCCTTCCGTAGGATCTCTACGTTTTCACGCAATACAGTTCAATCTTTTGGTTAAAATCAAAGACACAATTTTCTTTGACCAACGCGTCATACCACTTCTCAAAGTGCTCCTTTCCCTCAACCGACATTTCACTGATGCCGTAGTCCTCCTTTGGTGGCAAAGGACCCCTATACCCCGCGTTTTATTTTTTATTGAAAAAATGGGGGAAATGTTCCTTGGCCAAAGACTCGTCCAGGCCTAATATCTTAGGTATCTTGGACAAGGACATCGGAAGAAAGTTTAGCGAGTCAATAAAGTGGAGCGGGCCGTAACGCATGGACATGATTTTCCCACCGTTCATTATGAGCTCTGGAGTCCATATTTTTACCTCCATCACGTATTTTAAAATGAAACTCTCGTCATACCCTTTCGCATTATGCCCGAAGAGGGTGATATCCTTAAATTTTGTTGTTTAATTTGCTCTATAAATCCGAAAAATTGGGCCATGGTGGTATCACCCTTGAATATGCGAGTCCTATCACCCCACACTCGGTACAATGATGGTCATTTACATCGATATGAAGGCAGGCCTTGCAACATGTCTGCACGACACAGAGGTTAGGTTCGTGCAAGTACGTGTTCACCGCACCTTGAAGAAGCGTTTCTTGTCTGCATTCAAAATTATAGAATATAAACATGAAATTACTCTATTCCAGTGAGGGCTAGGATGGGGCTTCTTTATATAGCAGGAATGACCAAAGGGACGATGGGTCTCGCATACTCTAAAAAAAGTCTCATAACACCTATCTGAATAATTTGTTTTTTCCAAATTGAAAAATTGCCCGCATACCTCACAAACCTTTTTGGAATCACAGACCGACATGTGACCTCTGCAAAAACCGGTACGTTTATGGTTATCAAAACATGTCTGGTTTGTGAACCAACGCCCACAATCTTTACTAGGGCTGGGCCGATGCCGATTATTAATCCGATCATCGACCGATTATCGCATAACCGGCGATTCCGATGATCGGTGTTTGAATCTCCGATTATTTATGCCGATTATTCAAAATGTCCTAAAAAAATAATATTTTATCTCTGCTCTCTCGTATGTGATCTTTGAATAATTAGCTTGTTCTGAGCTACTTAGGTTTGAAATAAACAGAACATCCAACATTCCAAACAAAATATATCAAAATAAATATATTTAACATAGGTCTTTTTTCAATTTATGCACGTTATTATAAATAAAAATACTCACAAGTAACAAATCTAATAATCATTAAATAAAATATTAGCAGATTGGTGTTGTTTTATTTCGATTTGTTAAAGATGCCCAAAAAATGAAACATCGGACGTAATAATCTAGCACATGCGCACATTTTGTTTTAAATGGAAACCGTTTTTCTTTTAATGCAAATACAAAACTTTCCACTGGCATGGAATTCATTTCGCTCATATTTCAATATTAATTTAATTAATATATATTAATATTTAAATTTTACATTTTATTTAATAGTTAAAAGTAAATTAAAATAAGTTTTAAAGTATTTCTTAAAAAAAAACACGAAAAATAACTGTCGTTGCACATTATGTTATTTATTATTTATTTTATCATATTGAAGTAGAGATGGGCAAAATCGTTATTTTAAATGAACGTTTCATTGTATCTGGTTCATTTCAATGATCCGTTCATTTTGACGCGTTCACCGTACATTCGATTTTCTAGAGGTAGTTTTTATTTAAATGTAGTTAAAGCAATGTTATTTTTCATTAAGATTATTTAAATTGTTAATAAAAAGATCGGATTACTGTTTAAAAATGGTGATGCTTTTTACTATACTTTTTTTTAAGAAACCACTTATTTCTAAACGATATTAATATTTAGTAGTTAAATAATGATGGAATGCTTTGTAGAATCACAAAAACCTATGTTACGATATATCTAAATCACAATTCACAAAAATATTACGATTGTTAAATATTGTTTAATATTGAAGCCATATTTTAATAGACATTGGATGTAAAAATTCCTATTTCATCTAAAAACAAAATAGATGTAGGCCTATTCTCCTAGTGTGCAAAAATATGTGTGCCTTGATTTTTTTATCATTAAAATTAAATTTAAATTTGCTGATTATAATTTGTCTTTGTCTAATGAAAGGGTCAGTAGGCCTATTTAATCATAAATGTGAAATCATATTTTAATTATCTAACATGTACCGGTATATTTGCTATTTATTAATGTGATTTGTTTTTGTTTAGTGACAGGCTCACTTGTCCTAACAATAACAATATAAAATAATAATTAAACGACCTTTACATTTTAAAAGTTTCTGTTTAAATGTTATTAAAACAAAACTATATTGGACATTATAAAACTAGTAAAAGTAACTTTTTTTGCTTTAAGGGTCATTTTACTTTATACATTTATTAAAATTGAAAACAAAAATAATCGGCATCGGTGATCGGCCTAATCGGTAACAAATGATCGGCATCGGACTAATCGGCAAAATAGCTGATCGGCCCAGCTCTAATCTTTACAGACCACAATCTGACCTCCACTGCAAACCGCTATAGCTTAGCTCATTTTGCACGCGGACTCACATATGTGCGCATTCTTATGATCAAATGGCACATGGCACTCGCGACAAAAGTACGAGCACTTAAAAGCGGTTTTCAAGGATGTTATGATATCAAGATTGTTTTGCTTATCGTCGTGAAAATACAAATCAAGGTAGCCCTTAAAGGAATGTTCGGGAGGTGTAGGTCTCTCATATAGGACCTGTCTTCCCCGACGTTCCCTGAACACGGTGATTTTGTTTCTGGAGAGGTATGTTTGAAATTGTTTCAGCTCGTTTATTTCACCACCTTTCAAAAGATTCACACAGGCATCATGGCATAGTTCTTCTGCTTTGAGTTTTTGAATAAGACGACCCATTTTGATTTGTTTAATGGTTTTCACGTCCACGCATCCTGGTTTTCTTTTAATGTCACACACAGCCTTGGCGACATTCAATGCACGGACAAGACAAAGTGTATCGCCGCCATTTTAAAACGTAATTATTTATTTATTTCTTCGACTGTATGTGGTAACCGGGAAGAGTTTATCACAATGGCGTGCACTCCCATGAGGCTCCTTAAAATGGCTGAGTTTAACATACAGTGGTGCCATACTCAAGAACAAGCTATTACTTTGCAACACGCGACTTACATTATCGAGTACGGCTCTAGCGTCTAACTGATCCACCCTCCTAAAAGAGACGTATACAGGATTCAACGTTTAGTCCGTACTTTTCAAGAGTAAGCCGACATGATCATCGGCGCTAACACCATGGTCCTGCAGCCGATAGAGCAAATTAATAATTTTTCTTCCAGCCAGCTTAATGCGTCACGATCGCTTGCTGGAGCGCCAAGATGTATGGTAACTTCTCTACAAGTATAAAAGAAACGCCTCAATTGTTTTATTCTCTCCTCAACGATTCGAAGAGGGGGCCTTGGTTCAAAGCTCCACCTACCTGGTTTACCAGGCCACTAATTCCAGAAGATAGTCCCGCTGTCGCCACCACCACGGGTTGTGGGAGGATCGAGGACCCCGTCTGCCTCACCTCAGCCAGGGCTCGAACACCGTCTCCCTGTCATGGTGGCGGTGCTCCTGCGCGGGGTTAGGGGGTCTCACAGCCGGTGGTGGCGGGAGGATGGAGCCGTCATTTATAGCATCCATTTGAACTATAACACAAAAGCACATGTCAAAGTAAAAACTTTAAATATATTTGTTCCAAACATACGCGTCTTTTTTTCTTTAAAATGATACTACAAAATATATAATACTTTTCAATTTCAAAATGCTTTTGGTATTTATATAATATGTTGTTATAATTGTTCCTAAACATAACAAATCAGCATTCTTAAATTGTGTGTAATAAATACACTCGAACCCTAGAATATGTACAAAATACAGTCCAGGTCAGTTAAATTTTTACTATGAAAATTTAAACCCACATTTTCACCCATGCCAGGGAGTTGAACTGGGGACCCCCTAGCTCAGTAAACCACTATATAGGGTTTTATCTCTTTTTTAATAATCTGCTAAAGCAACAATATAATTTTCCCGGTTAATTATTATGAAGAATATGTCGTTATAATTTTTCCTAAACATAACAAACCTATATTCTTAAAGTGTGTGTAATAAATACACTCGAACCCTAGAACATGTACAAAATACACTCCATGGAAGTTAATGTATCACTATGAAAGGTTAAACCCACATTTTCACCCATGCCAGGGAATTGAACCGGGGACCCCCCTGGCTCAGTAAACAACTATATAGGGTTTTCTCTCTTTTTTAATAATCTTCTATAGCAACAATATAATTTCTCCGGTTAATTATTATGCCGAGTATGTCGTTTTAATTATTCCTAAGGATTACAAACCTACATTCTTAAAGTGTGTGTAAAAAATACACTCGAACCCTAGAACATGTACAAAATACAGTCAATGGCAGTTAATTTATCACTATGAAATTTTAAACCTACATTTTCACCCATGCAAGAAAATCTACCCCGGGACCCCTAGCTCGGCAAACAGATATATAGGGATTTTCTTAGTTTTTTAATAATATTATAAAGCAACAATATAATTTCCCCGAATAATTATGATGCCGGTATATATTTGAATACCTTTAAAAAATCTGTATACATAGTTAAAGCGCAACATTTTTTCCTGCTCTAAATTGCATGCAAACGCTATCTGTTATTTAAAAAGTAGCTTTATACAATAGCTAAAGTGCAATATTTTTTCCTGCTCTAAATTGCATGCAAACGCTATCTGTTATTTGAAAAGTAAACAAATTTACCACATGGCGCGGATGATTGAAGAAATCTAGTTTCAAATAACACAAGTTGGTAAAAATTAGAAGAAATAAATTTTTAACGGCGAGAATTAATTTTTCTATCAGTAGAAATAATTTTATTAAAGCATTTTTTCATTGAATATTATAATTTAATTTAAATTCATAATTTTTTTCCAGCCTAAATCCCGGGTCACTTTATACGCATTACTTAAAGACTAAAACATTTAAAAATCCCGCCCGCTGCCTGTTAATTTATCAGACCGACATTCTTAGCCGTGTCAGGAATCGAACCCGGAACCGATAGTTTAGTATACAGACATGCTATCGAATGCACTAAGTTGACGGTTGAATTGGATCCAGTACATTACAAACACGACTAAAGAGACAATTATAATTTTGTAAGAGCTTATATTATCGAAACGGACAGCTGACAAAATGTACAAAATAGCTGTTTTTGGAGGGAAGAGAGCACGTGGATAACTCTTTGCGTAATAAGCTGTCTATTTCAAACAAATGGCTATATAGTATTGTTTGTTTTAGATGGTACTAAAATATATTATGGCAAACTTACATATCAGCTGGTCTAGCACATTCAATTCACCCCAAACATCAGGGATCGCATTTCCACAGTCGTCGGTATGGTCCTGGGGGACGTAGTCTGTAGGTAAGGTGCGAAGAAAGCGGCGCCGGGCAAGCACCGACCTCTTCTAAGAGGTGCGATGGTACACCACCCATCGCTTCACCGCTTTTAAGGGGCGGCGCCCGCACACACGCCACTAAACTCTCTGTCGGCGCCATGTGGTCCCTCAGGCCAGTTTCTAGATCATATGGATCCCAGAAGTCTGAAATTTAATAAACACATATTAATTACTAGCGTGGGAAAAAACATTGATAATTCTATCAAATCTATAGCAGGAAGCTAATTACCCATGGACCACTCGCCATTCGCAAGACAAATTCCGTCTTCGGTAAAAAAAAAGCTAGAGGATCCGAGCTACGCGGCTCTACCGACGCTGTGGGTGGATGGGGTGTGTCTTCTTCTTCTTCTTCTTGACGGTCTGTCAAAGGAACAAATACCGCTGTACACCTAAGACGTAATAAGCAAAATAGTAGCCATTAAAATATACAAAAAACTCTTTTAAAACTTGCCCGAATTTATCCAATTTTCCACCGCGTCGAAACTCATTTTGATGTTTGCCGCTCTCAATTATTAATCACAATGACCGAATGTAACGAGTTCCAGGTCTATTTATACTTGCTTCAATGGGGGTGTGTGCCACATGAAAGGTGGCGCCTTCTCATTGGTCAAAAAATCGTTTCCCTATCGGAGCCTGCCCGATCCGTGTAAGAACTATTATCTCGCATTTTCGTTAAAGCTTTCACAGAGGTGGAGGTCTTTCTCAGCGCTGTCTAGGGTGGATCCGAGGACCATCAGTCGTGTAAATGCTGGTACACATCTCGCCCTGTGACGGGAGGGGGTAAGAGATTCGAGTCTCTTTAAGGTCGACAAACGCCAAAAGTCCCTGGTTCGAATCCCGTCTATGATATCTAGCCGGAGTTAGCATTTCAACCAGTTATAAGAAAATACTAGGTGATAGAACTAAATGCATAAAAGATAGTATGTTTATGACCGTAAGGGGTTCTAAACCTGGTATTGGTTCCGTTTTTTACCGAGAGATCAGTGCCGGAATACTTTTTTATCCACCACTAAAACCCTACACCTAGCTGGTTAGCGATACTTTTTTCCATCCGCTAGTAAAATCCTCTACATAGCTGGTTATTTCTAGACAAATAGAATTAGATGTTTGTATATATTTTAATTCTAGTCAAATTTGTTTGTATGAATTTTTAATTCTAATCAAATTTGTTTATTTTAAATTGTCACCCCTTGAAAATCATGAGGCTTTCTAGTTTGAGTTTCTGCTTCTAGAAACAGATAGCGGAAGGGCATCTCTCAATTTGACATTGTTTTGAGCCGGTTATTAGCAATAAATAATTATTTTTGGGTCCCAGGCTCGAACCCTGTGTCATTGACGGAGTAGCTTTGGTTATTTACATCTTTTCACCCTCACAAATCCTGTGGGTTTCAGAGGACCACGATCACTGTGGCAAGTGGATTTAGGTGGTTGGGGGTTAAAGCACTGCTGAACCACGATGTGCCAAGTGGGCTATGGGTTCAAGAAACTTTAAAAGTTCATATGGCACGCTCTATTTCAACATCGGGTTGATGAAACATAGAATTTGCCCTCAACTCAACATTGCCACAAGGGTAGGGGCAGGGGGGTAGGGGGAAAAATAGAAAGGAAGTAAAAGAGGGGTATGACTAAATAAGTGGGTCTGCACGCATTCAACTGAGCGCTACCAGTGGAGGGAAAGAAGGGGTAGTGAGGGGAAAGTGAAAGGGGGAGTCTCGCGGGTGCAAGCTGCGTGGTGACCACACTCTTCACTAAGCAGCCGTTGGAGAAAGGTTCTTGCTCCATGTTCCTCCTCATGCCATGGGAAAAGCGCCTGATACCGTGGACCGCATTCCAATAAAAAAACTCTAACGCCCCATCCCAATCCTTATTGAGCACAAATAATAAATATATTGAGCACAAATTAATAACAAATGAGAATACATAAATAACCAATGAGGACAAATTAAAAAAACAAGTCTAGAAAGGGCCCCCTATACGTTTACCAACATATTAGGAACAAGAAAAAACATGTCTGGAAAGAGGTCAACGGTTAGGAGGGTGAGGGGCAGGAGGGAAGGGGGAAAGCCAACAGCCAATCACAGAGCGAGAGGGCGTGGTCACATGACCAATTTCAGCCAATTAGGGGCTGTACCCATACGCTGTACTAGACTACTATCGTATGTGTGGTAACAACTTTATGGTAATGTAAATACAGATAGCATTGAAATGAATAGTAACAACTTAATGATAATGTAAATACAGACAACATTGTATGTTTGGTAACATCTTGATGGTAATGTAAATACAGACAACATTGTGTGTGTAGTAACAACTTGATTGTAATGTAAATAAAGACAACATTATATGTTTAGTAACTCTTTGATTGTAATGTAAATTTAAATAACATTTTATTTGTAGTAACAACTTGATGGTAATATAAATACAGACATTATATGGCTAGTAACAACTTGATTGTAGTGTAAATATGAACCATCCTAGCGAGCAACAGCGCAATTGGATGTCCAAAATTACATACAGGGGAAGCAGAAATAGGCAACAAGAGTGAGCGACAGGAGTTCTTGCTTAGAATAACCTGAGAATCGACATAAGAAACTCAGAACACGCAACTCACACTAGTTGCGGGAATAGTTAGCTGACGGTCGTCCTCAAAACACTCTAAAGTGTAGGCATCACAAAGGTATATATATATACGGACATCAGGACCATAGGGTACGATTACATTAAGGAAACTTGAACTCATTTGTTGGTATTTATTGCAAACTATCATAATTAAGCATATCAGTAACGATATATAGATATATTAAAAAGGTAAATGACAATATATTGAAATATTAAATACACATAGGGATAACCCAGCCAGCTGATAAAAATGAGTTTTACATGATATAAGATCATAGAACCAAAACAAAAATTAAAGTAGAATGTAAAAAAAAAATGTCATTAATACGATAGAAAAGAACAATAATACCTAACTATCTTCATTATACATGGAACTGACTAATAGAATAATGCTACTCTAATAAAAAAAAAGTATTGTCAATTATAAATCTATCTTCATAATTCATAACTAGATATCATTAACTTTCTTCAACATTTCTAGCCTTACAATATATATTCCCACAACACCAAAAACATTAATTAATTTTTATAACCAAATTCAATTAACATTACTAAATATTTTAAATTTAAGTAAATCTGTTTCAATATATTTTTAAACGGCAAAATCAATGTATCTTAAAGAGAATAAATCATTAATATCAGTCCTCATACTACAATTTGTCCGTTTCAATAAATATCACAAGTTATCTTTTCGATTAATCGATGCCCAATGGAAACAATTTACAATTAATCGATATCCAATGAAAACATTCTAGACCATATCGATATCTACCAGAATAATCGACTTTAAAGTCCAACATTGACATAAGTTATATTTGTTCATAAATCCTCTTTTCTTAAATACTGCTAAGTAGGAGGATTTCTCATCCTCATATAGTTCCTTCATACCAAGAACGGTCTATATTTTCGTCTATTTCCCATGCGAGGTATAGTCCATTTTCGCTATGAAGGTCCAAATTGCTAATGTAAAAATACGCTTCTCATCCTCAGATATTGCCTTAGGCCATGAAGAACCATACGTTGTTTTCGCTAAGAAAGGAGACTGTGAAACTATATACATCGTGAATGTGAGGATGGGAAACAATGAGTCTATAGTTTTTCGTTCTCTAAGGTAAAATCTGGAGCATTGTTTCCAGAGCCATTACTTCCGCCCCGCTCCCTTCCGGGGCTCTCTCTCCATATCCTAACAGTCCTTGCTTGACATCTAGCGCTGGGTAGCAGTCACACTCCTTGCCCCTTCTTCTATTAAAATAAAGCAACACCTCTGTCGAGGACTGTAGAATAGATAATCTCACAATCTCGAGAATTTGAAAAACATCCTTGAGGAACATTGTTATTCGTGGATACTGCATAAAAAACCATGTGAATAACAAAGCATCTTGTCATAGAATACTCAACAGTCATTATTTGAATTTGGAGATATCAATACGGGATTACTGTTGAGTAGTCGTAAACACTTAATACAATTTTTAGCGTGTGTAAACCGAATAAGTTGTTATTGAGTCTTATTATTTCATTCTGATTACACGTTTATGTGTTAAATAATCTAATATATAAATCGGGAACAGACACAGTTTCAGACCTAATATTCTATGTCAAGAATATAGCAATTACTCTGATAAAATATACTACCCGTCCAGGTTATAAACAAATACAACATACTGAATATCGATTAAAAATTATTTAACTTATTAAATGTTCTATAAAGTTTAAGAAACAAGTCGTAGCACTAGTCTGTCTTTGTATAATATAGTTAGTGTAACATATTATAATACTACCCGTCTAGATAACAAACAAAACATTTTTGATCATTGAATATTTAATTACCGTATTTAATGTTCCATAAAGCCTAGGAAACGAGTCATAGCAAGAGTGTAACTAAAAGCCTTTCATAAATTTACCCTGAGGGGTTATACATGTTTTCGAATATACAAAGCGGAATTCAACGACCTTGAGTGAAAAGGAGAAACTAAACAATCTTCCAAAAACCTTGACTTTGGCTGTCCTAAACACCCGGATAGGGAAAATTGTTTGAAAAACAACTTTCTGAGAACTTGTAATTACCTAGTTTAAAACTCGGAGTATATATAAAGGTAAGAGAGTTGAGGGGCTTGTAGAGGAAGGTGGAGGAGGGAGGCGGATAGAACACCTATTTAAGACCTCTCTGCAACCCTGCTAACTGTTATAAATGGTTGAGCATCACCATGGATATTCTCAATAAACTTAAGAACGTGTTGTGCTGCGTGCAGAAGCAGGTTAAGTTGAGTGAATTATTTATAGGCATACCATATCCGGTTAAGAGTTTCAAATCGATAGCAAAAAAGTTTGTCAGAAAGATCATCGCGCAACTGAGAAATAACTAATTCACCTACCTTCCTAGTCGCATCTCTGAATCATTCAACGACGAAGAGCTGCAGGAGCTGAATACTAAGAAGCTGGTGCTGATAATACAACGGGGTCGCTAGTAATACATCGGACATCTCGTTTGAAGGTTGGTTCAAACTTTGATTATTTAGAATGTTACACTTGAGCAGATATCAAGTATCTAGGATCCTGTGTTATTGGTAGATACAGTCAAAGCAAGAATTTTCAGGAAATACACATAGTAAATTTACCTTTGCATTAATCAAGTCGATGTCCATAATAAAATAAAAAAGTAGAGTTAGGTTAATAAACCAAACAAATTGGAAATAACGACATTATGTACAAACAATTATATAAAATCAAAGTATTGGCGTATAAAACTAAAAGTACTTGTATAAGATAAAAAAGGTGTAATTGTACAACTATTAAGTAGCTTGTAAATTAAAAACTATTTTTATTAAAAATATTGTAAATAATTCATTTATACACTTCATATGCATTTCTAGCCAGAATAAATTTAATACCCTTGTATTAACTACCTTACCTTAAAATAAGTAAGTAAATTGGATAAAATAGTAAGTTTAACTACTTATAACTCGAGAACTGTATTGATTTGAAATCATTGAATTGATATTTATAGCTTATATTTATACACTTAGCAAAATAATGTAATNGGGGGGTATCGAAGCGTGTGCTATACATCATAGTAAAAATAGAGGAGAGTGCCCAAATTCGACCTCCCATTTTGTTTTTGATAAAAAAAATGCATGTAATGTGTACTTTTCTTAATGTTATTTACTATATATATTTTGCTTACAAAAACAAACTTTGGAAGAAAAATGTTGTCTGATACATTACATTTTGGCAATTTCGGAAAAGGTTGGCCCCTAGAACAAAAAACCAAAATAACACCAAAAAATACATAAAACGGATTAAATCAGAGGAAACACTATAAAATTTTAAAGTACACTTGTAATACATCAATTACACTTTTTAATATATTAAAAATAGGTTACTAATTAGTAGATTTTAATATTTAATTACTTCTACAATTCATTTTAGAATTATTTACTTAGGCTGGCAATAAAAGTCGCAGATATAAGTGTTATTTTCAGCCCCTGCACTATCGACATGGGCTCACAGCGAACACATAAAGCTATCGAGCCCGAAGTTCCCCCTTAGTGTGATCCGAAAACTTTCCATATTAAACATACACCACATGTCATCGTCTGTGGAAGGGAAAACTCCTGGAGGAAGCTCTAAATCTGATGTACTAGAAGACACGCTTTCACCATCTTCAATGATGGATTTTTCGACCTTTCTTTCAAAACTGAGACGCTTTATTACGAGCGCTTTCCATTTCTTAACTTATTAAGGCTCTAGTACAGGTGCTGACACAAGTCCCCGGCCACGGTTGCTCTCATGTCCACAACCACGATTCCCCGAATGCTTTTTAGCTTGTTTGGCTTCGTAAGGCGTAGATGTAATGATCGTAGAGCTGCAGGCCTTTAGTTCCATTTTCGAGGTACTATTATGAATTTTTGGAACGGGGATGATGTCAAACAGGCTGGTTTTAGAAGTCGTGGTACCTTGAGAATCTTCAAGAAACTGTTTTTTACTAGAAACTGTTGACAGAGGAACAACCTGAGCTGCTGAATATGTTGATGGTTGATTTGGGTCAAACTCCCAGCTCAATGACTTATGGTTCGTCCTCATCACATTCCTCTCTGTTCTCTGGGATTCTCAGATGATCCTGATGTGTTTTTTAAACACAGATTTATAAATAGAAGAATCTTGTCCTTTGTTGGCCTCGTCAATGTATTCAGCATCTGAGAACTGGTTTTTGTACAAAGGCCTGTTACTTCAAATCCATTAATTGCTATTGGAGCAGTTTGGGATCCAATATAGGCTTTGCCGAATAGCTCCATTACATCAAAAGCACTGGTATCACGTTCATTATGCCTTAGCCACTGCCTGATTACCTCACTATAGTAGACTTTGAGAGGACCCATGAAAGTCTTATATAAGGGTTGTAACTTGTGTGAGCACTGATATGGCAGCGTAACAATTTTAACGTTGTTTTGTTTTGCTAATTCGATAAATTCATTAAAATTTGTGTGTGGTTATAACCATCCAAGTAACAGCATATTTTTTCATTTGTAGGTTGGAATACTTGATGAAGTATCGAAACTACTGCATGAAAGAGTTGTATTGGTTCCGAACTGGAGGGTGCGCTGCGAGAATATTTCCTGTTGGAGCTACCTTTTTTAATTGTTCACTCATATTTTTTCTCAGAAAAATTACCAAGGGAGGCACAAATGAACCAGTTGCGTTTATGCAAGCAGCAAATATTCTAAGAGCCCCACGTTCTTAAGACGTCAAAGCAGAAACCTGTTTTTTTTTCACCCTGAAGGGCAATTTCTTTTGGTAGTCTCGATTGTACAGTGGTAATACCACTATAATCTACATTGTAAACTCTGTCAGAAATGAATTTACACATTTCGTAAATATCTTCAAGGAGCTTATAAAATTTTTGTGGGTTTTCTTTGCTTAATCCAAGGGCCCTATTATAGGATGTTCCGGTAGCCTTCCCTGCCGACGGTTTGGATTTGTAGCGTTTTAGGAAAAGACTAGCCCACATTTTCCCGACAAATTCATCCTTGAAAGGATGTGAAATGTTATGAGGGGTCCGAATTTGTTCAATTTCCTCTAATATGATGTGAACGGTCAAATTGGTGAGCTCGACTAATCAGAGTAAGACTTGTGAAACATAATATTTTAGTGTGAAATGGCCTTGAGTGCGATGTCAAATATATACAGTAGTAAAAAAAATGTTTTCGTGATTTTTACTTTTTCATAACAGCTCAGAGAGAAATTATTGTTATCGTCAAAAAATTGAACCGGGGATTTTGATAAATGTCGACGTATCACGTCAACCTGAAACCATAAATGTTATTTTTAGGCCCAATATTACAATGCCATGATATTCTATTTGTAAGGACTTAACATAAGGTTAAATGATAATGAATACTACTTTGGATCTTACAATGTTCAGTTAGAGCTAGCGTTCTCGTTAAGTTAACGAGAATGTTATAGAAATGAATCTTATATCAAAATAAAACACATTTCATGATGAGCATTTCATACACTTGTACTACCATCTAGTTAATTAGGATAAAACTTTTACACAAAATGAAAATATATATGCACTATAAACATCATCATAATTCTTTCATTAGAATTTTTTTTCAAAGCAAACTTATTTAAATATGGGAATTTTAATAATAATCCTCATCACGTTTATGGTTTTTATAACGAGTTCAGAAAAAAATACTGTGATTGTCCAAATAGTTTACGAGAAACGGTGAGCTATGTTCTAGGATTTTCGAGTATTTGATCGCGGTAAAAATGATGCCACCCGGATTTACCCTTATAGAACTTAAAAATGAGGCTATCTTTCCCACTTGTGTCGTGAATTCAAAAATTGTCTTCACCTTGCACGGTGCCTATATCTAAAGAAAATTACAATACAATTTCTAATAACCAGTTTCTACAGTTTCCCCAAATCACATCTAGCCTGTAATTTTATCAAGAGTAGAAGGTAGAAATATTTGATTAACAATTGAAATTTAAACTCTTTTCACTATTGAGCTAGGACATTGGGTCTGTGTGTAGCTAAACATCCTTACTTTAAGTCAGTAATGTTAAATTATTATTAAAAATACATAATTTTTCACTAAAGAGAAATTTTTAATAAAAACTAAAAACAGTAAAATCCAATTATTTATAATTATGTTGGTAATAAATAGGCTACACTTAAAATTCTATGTAAGAAATTAAAATAATGTGTTTTAAAGAAAAAACTTTAGTCATGTGAAATATTTGATAATAAACAGAAGTCGATACAAGTCTGTAATTTACCTTCTTTATTATATGTATCCTAATACGATATTATGATAAAAAGCTCTACAAACATTTGACAGTTTATAAACAGAATGCTAGAACAAATAAACTCTCAAATAATGTACGACCCATTTCATTACTACATTTTTGTATAGCTAATTGTATTCTCTGCTTCAACTTCACATTTCATGAAGTCTGCAATAGTGAAATGTTTTTGTTCAAGGGAATTATCTCTTAGGCCTTACAACCATTATTCCAATTTCCCCAGTTTGTACTTTGAGTAAGCTTATCGTAATATGTCCGTTATCATAAGGAGTAAATGGTTTATTATTGTGACAAAGCTACATCTTTACTTCCTCACTGTGAAAAGCCTTTAGAGGGCCCATGAATGTCTAGTCAAGGGACTGAAACCGGTGGGTTGAGTGAGGAGGCAGCACGACAATGGTAACGTGATTGGCGTGTTCAACAAAATGAAAAGATGTGTATTGTACCCATCCAGATGGATCCAATCAAACTTTGTAGACAGCATCTCATCAGTTGATTGGCCGTGTTGGTTCTGGGTAAGATTATCATTGGAGGAACGAAGTATTCACTGGTACTCATCGCTGCAATGATTGATATTGTAGCTCTTCTCTCAGCTGACGTCATTGCGGCTACAGTCTCTTATCCTACATGAGTCAGCATCCTCGTCAACATCATAGACTCTCGCTATGATACTTAAAAAATTCGTAATATGTCCGTTATCATAAGGAGTAAATGGTTTATTATTGTGACAAAGCTACATCTTTACTTCCTCACTGTGAAAAGCCTTTAGAGGGCCCATGAATGTCTAGTCAAGGGACTGAAACCGGTGGGTTGAGTGAGGAGGCAGCACGACAATGGTAACGTGATTGGCGTGTTCAACAAAATGAAAAGATGTGTATTGTACCCATCCAGATGGATCCAATCAAACTTTGTAGACAGCATCTCATCAGTTGATTGGCCGTGTTGGTTCTGGGTAAGATTATCATTGGAGGAACGAAGTATTCACTGGTACTCATCGCTGCAATGATTGATATTGTAGCTCTTCTCTCAGCTGACGTCATTGCGGCTACAGTCTCTTATCCTACATGAGTCAGCATCCTCGTCAACATCATAGACTCTCGCTATGATACTTAAAAAAGGGTTTTAACATCACACAAATAAATTAATACAGAGAGCGGTGTATAAACCCTATGGATAGTAAGATACGGTGCTAAAAAAGCAAAAAAAATAATTGGAATATGAGAACATTTCTTTGTAGTCCTTGACAGGAAGTTGCTGATTAAAAAAATTGTAGGGATTTTCTCCTAAATTTAATCAAACACTGACATAGCTTAACCACGTATTATTTTCACTTTCAAATTTTGCAAAATTTGAATTTTGAATAAAATTCTCCACTTGTAAATTTATTTGAAAATATTTAATTTCTGAAGCCATTCCCTAATTTTTACGAAGAGTTTCCTGTACAAGATATAGTTTCTTCCTCGTCAAAATATTCTCTACAAGATATATCAACAATTTTTTCAAACCACCATTCTAAATATTTTTTTTTTGTATCAATTTCTAATAGCTTGGAATTTTGAAAAATCCCGAAACATCGCCAAGAGATTCAATATTACTGCTAAAATAGTAAGGGTTAATGAACTTTGGTATTTATTGAGAACTTGTTTCCTAAAATTGGTCAAAAGTTATAGAAATTTCTAGGTCTTCTGGATATTCAACTGTAATCTTTATATTTTAGTCCAAGGAAATGGGTTTAAATTTAGGATTGTTGCCTGAGTTGTTAATTTTTTCGGATGAGTTTATATCACTCAACCCGTCAAGCCATCACTTTATATTTTGGTTTTTGGAAATTGAATTATAGTTACTGGGAATTTCGGAGGTGGTAATTTTATTATTTTTGATCTTATTTGTTTGTTTGGTAGAATGTTCGTAAATCAGAATTGTGGTCTTTTAAAAAATGTGAGGGTTGATTAACTTAAAATTTATATCGAGACCGGATTCCAAAAAGTCTTTGAAATTCCTAATAATGTATGGATCCTTTTTTAAATTTCTATGTTTTGATTGTATCTTGATTTGAGCCGCTTGAACTGCCAACTCTTCCAGGGGACTGTCTTTCGTCGCCATTTTCTACGCCGCATTACACAACATAATAGCTTATCTTAGAATCCATCTGGTTTTAATAAATACCACATAAACTGACTGGGGTTAAAACTTGAGAAATTTTATTTGACAAGATAAAGCTCTATTAGGTAACTTAAAATAATGTGGTATTAATTATTTGTTTAAAGTGACCCGTAATTGATGGTTTTGAATCACTGTCTACGACTAGCTTTTGAAATTAATTAAATAATTCACTGTCTACCAGTTTAAAAAAATATTATAGTTTTATTGTTGCTGTGTTATTTCTTTTGTTGTCCTCAATTTAAAATATATTATTAATTTATTACTAATAATGGCCGGTAGAGCACAGATAAATCTAACAGTTTTCATATGAATCAAATATTCTAACAGTTGTAAACCTTGTAATTGTAATAATGAACGGGTATAAGAAATTGGGATCTCCAGGAATGTCCTATTTCAATTAACGTTTATCAAATCACTTTAAAATATTAATATTATAAATAGATACTTATGTGTAAGTTTCTCATAGAAAATACATGTTTTATCATGGCATACGTTAATTAGATGTTATATTATATTAGGGGATGATATCCCTTAGTAACTTTTTATTCTTTTAGCCTCGTATATGAGGCTCCCGTAATGTCGTGGATAATATATTACAGTATCACGTGTAATATTGACGTTTATATTTCTTAAAAACCCTAGCTTCATTAATAAAAACGATTTTTTTTACAATAAAGTAATAATTAGTAATTGTTTTCAGGAAACATGATGTATTTCAATATATTATAATAGTAGTTTCCTAGATACATATTATTGTTGTGTATTAATTTTATCTAGTTAAAATATTTATTTTTAAAACATATAGTAAATAATTTAAATGAAACTTTATTGTGAGTAGCAGAATATTTTCATGTTATATTCATCGCTATTAAAAACTTCATGTTGTTTGTCTCATCACAAGCAAGTAGAACAGTCTCCAAAACTTTTACAACAAGCTCTCTTCTTCTTTAAAATATCTAAAAATCAAACTGGCCCTATTGATACAAAATCGAAATAAATTGTTCTTCCTACTTGAATGGTTCTTTTTTATAAGCTCTGGACAATTTAAAGTCAGAAAGAAGACGATATTATATAGACTGGAGGAATGGTTCGTAAAGGTCCTTCAAGTTTTATTCTTATGTGTTGGTGAGTCACCAAGAACAGCTTTATCCTGCACGTCAAGTATATAAGTGCAGTTACTGTAAATACCGTGGCCATCGAAAGGACGAGTGCCGATAAAAGAAATGTGACTCTCAGGATGGAGTTACACGGGATCAGTCGGGACCACTTTGTTTCGATGTGGAAAAAAATGACACGTACGGTGGGAATGTGTAGCAACATTTTCAGGAAACTCGCGATTGCGATTGCAGATGTATATTGTTTTAACCTACCTATATATCTGCCTCCCATCAGGCATTCAAAATTTCTGCGAAAATAATCCAGTTACGATCTACGCGTCTGGAACTATTCGCTCCATTAAACTGGATTTCCTAATTGATTTTGCAGATACAGAATGCATAATACGAGAAGACTTAAGGGAACACTTTAAGAGTTCAGAAGATCAACCTGTTTCATTAAGGGTCTCAATACATGATGTAAGTGGACGTCAGTTATCAGTTTTAGGCTGGGTAGCCCTACCTGTCACACTAGCTAATACTACTTACACACACACACACAAGCATTTTTTGTAATTAAAGATATTTCCCAGTCTGCTCTATTAGGTTTGTCATTCATATTGGCACATAAGATTAATATAATTACTTCTCAGGACGTCCTCAATATTGATTGAGTTAAAGTGACATGCCATTATTTTAATTATTCAAACCCTAAGAAGCCCCTATTTCAAACACATGAGTCACATGTTAATCTCGCGGAAACTGTCCCTGTGCCTGCCAGAGGTGAACTTTTTTACCACATGGTGAAATAGCGGATTCAGAATTTGAAGAGCTGTAAGGTTGAATGGACCCCAATCTACAAATAGCAGCAAAATACGGCCCTTTCTCTGCCTGTATTTTGGTCACAGCTCACAAAAACAAGGTACCTTTCCGACTTATAAATATATCATCAGAACCTATTGTGTTATATAAGGGGAAATCAATGATCCACTTCCGCCACCTACCTGATGAATAAATTCTTCTTCCATGTGATTCTCTCTCATGTCACAAATTAACATAGTCAAGGAGCTATATTGTTCGACCATACCAAAGATAAGTGTTCTGAGATTACGCGTGTGAAAAAATAGCGCTATTAAATGAGTTTGTGGATATTGTGGCACAAGGTAATTCTCAGTGTGGATGTACAAACCAAACATATCATCGAATTGAAACGGATGAGGCTAGACCAGCAAAGCAACATCCGCATCACATTACGTATAAATACCGATAATTGATTCGTAATATCAGTGACATGGAAAAACAAGGTAAGGTGAGTCCCTTTACCTCACCATGGGCATTTCCTATAGTCCTTACAGAAAGGAAAGATGGTGGCGTTCGATTCTCTTGTAACTACCGAATAACTTAACGAACTGACTGTGAAAGATGCCTATCCATTGTCACGTATGGATGACTTACTTGAGGGTTTATCAGGAGCAACATTGTTCTCATATATCGAGATGGGAGCCGCCAATCATCAAGCTTAGATAGTACCAGAAGACCGTCCCAAAACAGCTTTTGTTACAGCAGATGGGCTCTACGAATTTAACGTAATGAGCTATTGCATATGTAATGCACCGGATACCTTTCAACACCTCATGAATTTGGTGTTAACAGGAATCAAGTGGAAAACCTTCATGGGTTACCTAGATGATGTGGTGATATGGAGTCGGGATGAGAGACAACACGTGGAACGTTTGCGTCAAGATTTTACATGAATACGCGATGCTGTTTTCAAAATCAAGCCTAATAAATGTCTAATTATAAGTAACCAGATTACTTTCCTGGGGCACAGAGTATCAGCACAGGGGATTGCTACATCAGAAGAGAAAGTAAATAAGGTTCAATATTGGCCCCCTCCCATGACTGCGGAAGAAGTTAACTCTTTCCTGCAAACGGCCGGATATTATCGTCGTTACATCCACAACTTTGCTATGATTGTTACACCTATGCAGTGACTCACACACAAAGAAGTACCATTTGTTGGCGATGACATTTACGAAACAGCCTTTGAGGAGCTAAAAAGAAGTTTATCGACCTCTCCAATTTTAGGGTTTCCCCATCCGGAGTTTGAATGGCTGGTATATTGTGATGCAAGCGTGGTTGGAATTAGAGCAGTACCTGGCCAGACTTAAGATGGCGAATAAAAGGTAATTTCTTATTGGAGACACCCTTTTACTAAGACAGAGAGGCAGTATTGTGCAACACGTAGAGAACTACTTGCCCTTGTTGACTGTATCCACTTTCTTTCATTGTTACCTTGAAGGAGGTGTGGCAGTGCGTGTGCGCACAGACAGTAGAGAAGTATCTCGGTGGTTGGAACATCTATCGCCATTCAACAATGAGGTAAAACATCACCCAGGAGTGAAACATTGTAACGCTGAAGTTCTGGTGGACGAATTCATTAGAAGATTTGATGTACCTACCTAATTTCACACCGATCAAAGCAGACATTTCGACGGGGCAGTATTCAGACACTTGTGCGGTTTATTACAGATTACGAAGACGCAAACAACAGATGGCTTAGTAGAACGATTAAATCGTACGATACTAGACATGATGTCTCATTGGGTAAACGAAAAAAAGTGACTGGGAAGTGAAGTTGACCCAGTTAATGATGGCGTATCGTACGAGTGTACATGAAACCACTAAATACACTTAGTTATGTTCGGAAGACAAACTCGTTTACCAATTGATATAGTGTACGGAGAAAGTGGAGGAAGAAGTTACACCCACTTCATATATAATGGATCTTCGTAATCGCCTAGAATCTGCATTTGAGCAAGTCGGAAAAATTTTTCAAGTGGGACAGAAAAGACAAAATACGTATATGACCGCCACTGTTCTGGGAAAGCATATAAATTAGGTGACAAAGTGTGGTTATATACATTAGTAATAAAGGAGAGCTTGACTCCTAAGTTGCACAAACCATGGAAGGTTCCCTACTTCGTCAGGAAAAGATTATTGGACGTGACGCACCGTATTCAATACACACTAAATCCAAGAAAATGCCCTGTGGTTCACTTCAATAGGCTTAAACCATACTCAGCCCGAGATCCACCACGAGAAGAGGTTGGCCCGTCACCGGTTAGTCAGAATAGAGGTGAAGGTACAAGGCAAGTGACGACAGATGACACTTCTTTGGAATCTCAAACAACTGGCATCACTCCCACTAGTGAACGCTGGCAGCTGGTGGAAATTCCACAGGCTCTTCACATTAATGCAGTGGACGTCAGCACAGATGGAAAAGTACGTCACTACCCAGCCCATAACAGAACACAGACAATTCAATTTCAAGCCGGCTTTAGCTGAATGAAGAAAATTATGAAAAAAACATCTTCAACTTTTAAGGAAGTTCTTGTGTTGTAGATATGTATATATGTTGGTGTTATAAGCTATTGTGTTTTAATATAGAACTGTGAGTTTTGAATAAGGGAGGGAATAGTGTAGTGACAAGCACTGCCTGCAAACAAGCAGGTAGGGGGTAACTTTGCCCTTACACTTATAACGGGACAAGTCTTCCTCCTCTAGTGTTCGTCAAGACAGAAGGGTTGGTGGTACATTCCAGCAGCCAAGTAGTGTGAGCTTTGGCCTTGGAGCGGTGACTAGGCTGGTACTGTATGTCTTGTACGTGAATGCAGAATCAAGTAATATTAAATTTATTACATTTAAAATATGTGTATTCTCAGCTTATCACAAATAAATACATAAATAAAAGGTGAACATTCAAATATAAAAATTGACATTTTTCTTGGCACCCCCAGAGTAAAATATATTTTGGAAAATAGCTCTTCATGCTTAAAATGTTGCCGACCCCTGATTTACACAGATAAATAAACTGATGTATATATCATATTGTAACTTTAAGCTAAAATATTAGTTTTATCTTGAAATCTGTGTAGGCATAGAATAAGGGTATAACAAAATAAGCAACATATTTTCTTAAACTGATAATAAATACCATTCAAGTTAAATTAATCAATATTATGTTTTCCTAAGCAATCAATAGCTTAATTTTTTAAGTTCCATAAATACCTAAATCCTATTAATAAAATATTTATTAAAATCTTATTAAATTATATATATTGTTTTCTAAATTATAAATATTTAATAGCTATACAATTATTTAATCTAAAAAATTCAATTCACTACAAATCCCTAGAAAATGTATCATTTTAGCCTTATTGAATTGTATATACAGAGGGAACAAGGGGAAGTCACCTTACTAACATTTTCCAGGACTATAATCGTTATATAACTCAAACCTCTAAGGACATTATAAAATATTTATCTCAATTAATATAAATATGGAAGAGACCTACCTCAACAATAATCTGAAGTACATTATGGGTATCATACTTGTTTAACAAATGGAAAAATTTAGGTAAAAATTGGTCTTACGCCTCTTTTCCCCTGTACCATTAATTTTTTAATTTATGTGAATCCAAGAGACGCACAGTCACTGTTATCTAAATATGCCCTTCTTACAAAAAGTTTATCCTGCAAGAGAAGGCCACTTGGCACATTCTTGTATCTACTTCAATATGTTATCATGGTCCATCATTAAATATTGTTGAATTATATTAGTAAGAGCTCCAACTAGAGCTATACTCAAGGAGATCAGATATTTAAAATTTTGTAATCCTTCCCAGGACCTTTTGAATTGGCTGTTATGTGTAGTAGTTCACCTAGGTGGGGAAGTTGGGCAGTTTCCCTTCCCGAGACGTCTTTCTTAGCATTAGGTCCTACTTCCCGTTTGGTGACTTGGCGTTCTAGGGGTAAGGTGTCAGACCTCTGTGCTGGGGGTCCGGAGTTAAATCCTTGGTCCCGGCACAGATTTATCTGATTGCCAAACCCTTTCTTCACCTCTGACAATACGTAAACTAATCACAACTTGTGAATGTGAGGAATGCCAGGCCTCCACCGTGGTTCGGATTCCATGTTAAACTGTAGGTCCTCCATTTCATCTCACAACCACCCTACCATCACACATTAGCGTAAGTACGTATAATCCGAGCGGTTAGTAAGACGCGGTGCTAAATAATAGTACTACTCGTTAGGACTAAGCTTACGCTTATGTACTGATTACGCTACTGGTTTTAGGGATTGGGAAGGTTATATCTATAAGTGTACCCACATTTGCGTGAAGGGAGATTGGAAAACTTTCTTGGAATAAAACTCTCAGTAGGTGATACCGGGGATTGTTGGCTAGAGCTTGCATTTTAATAAAAAAAATTATATATATAGTGAGTTAAAGTAGATCAATGGACAGTTACCTTGTTTCATAAGCTACTTAAAAATGTATTCATCAAACGTATATGTTAAGTAAATATTTTATAAAAAATATGTTATATGTTTGTTTATGATGTGCCAACCATCTCCTCACCGAGGTTGGTAGGGACTATGTATGGGGTTGGTTGGCACATTTTATATAAATCATCAACACTTAAAAATAAAAGACTAATCACATTATTTAATATTAAAAACACATTACAAACTAATTTATAAACATCATTAAAATACTAATGGTTAAGAGTGTTTTAAGTTATTCAATGACTAGACCCTATTCTGATTCACAATCGTGACATGTATAAAAATTATCATATTCGGTACACGCCACATGAGGCAACATTTTACATGCAGTAATTGAATCCAACGTTCCTTTGGTAAACTGTTCGAGAATAGCTTCAAACAAAATGTGTCGTCTTATTCTGAATCATCAGATGTAGATAGGTTTAGGTTAATTAATTAATTTAATTTTTGTTGTTTTTTTCATAAATTTTCTTCAAACAACGCTTTTTATAATGTTCAGCTTTATTTTTATTTAAAGTGTTGGTTTTCTTTATGTCTTCAAGATTTTATTAATTGGATTCTGAAAATTGAAAAATGACACCTGGCCACGGCAATCGAACCCGTGTCCAGGTGTCATTTTTCAATTTTCAGAATATGATATCTAGGTGGAGTAATCCCCACTAATAAGCCTAAATAATAGCTCTGGCTATTAATTCTTTATTAATTGGGATGTCCGTTAAAATTGGCATCTTTCTCCTTTTGCCATAGTTGGTAGTCATAACATAAGTTGTCCTTTGTCCTGGTTTTGGGAGGGGTCAAATCTGTTTCAAAGATATGTCCATGCTTAAACTTTGTCTACCTGATTGATACCCTGAGATTACCGGGGTGGAACGCCTTTTTCCTGCAAAATAAGTTAAATACGGTTATACATTAGAAGTTAATTTTATCATGAAAACTCTGTTTTCATTATATTGGGGTTAGTTGTCACAGTGGGCCAACCAACCCCATGGTGAGTGTGTCAAGCAGCCCCGTATTCATTTTGTTTGGTTATATCATATATATACTATTGAAAGTTCAATTTAGATTGTTTTAGTAGAATAAAGTCTTAACAAACGCTGATAAAATATAATATTTCATACTAGCTCATTCTTACCAAACGATTTGTTAAATTATAAGAATTTACACACCACATATAAAATTAAATAAAATGAACTTGCTCCAACACCGTTCACGCTGACGGCTTGAAACAAACATGACATAAAGCGTCTTATGCATCTTCAACGAAGGCGTAGGTGGTGATGCGCTCAAACAAATATTTTAACAGTTATTAAGTCTGTGCCAACCTACTCCTGTAGCCAACACGCCCCGGTCTCCCCTACCCCCCACCAAGACTCGAACCATGATCTCCCCGTCATTGGCAGTCTAATATACTGCTAGATTAGCGAGTTAGACCTAGCGGCCAACGAAGTAGGGCTCCCAAGACATAAAATAATTTAAATAAAAACAGTTTAATATATAAGCACATTACATGATGCTGCCATCTAGCGTTGGCAGATTGCGCTAACATTTGTTTTGTTTATTTTATCTATCTATGGTTTGTACAAAAGAAGTAATGTGGTCGGTGGAAAAAGCCAAAGGTGTCTTTTTTTTAATTTTAACAGATAAAGAATTTCATTTTTAGTCAATTGCCAAGTATAGATATAACAACAAAGAAAAATAACCTAGTCAGTGTCCGCATGGTCTAAGGTGCAATTCTTGCAATAGACTAGATTGCCGAGGGTGGAAAGATCGGAGTTTGATCCCAAGCGGGTATACTGAGGGTGGTGTTTCCTAAATGGGTTTTCATTCACTCTTTCTCCAAGCAAATTCGAGTACGCTTCCTCTAAATAATTCAACCTTCCTAATTCCACAAATATTATTGTAAATAGTGGGTAGGAGTATAACTCGAAATAATAGTAAGACGTGGTCTTAAAGACATTAACTAATGTTAAATAATATGAATTAAAACAAGAATATGAAGCTGTGTCGCATATAAAGGTCATGTTTTAAGACCTGTTTTATTCTAGACTTGATATTTGAAAAATAAACAGTTACACACAATCTAAGGTTAGCCAAAAATATAAAATTGTTTAAAATTACATTAATAATAGCTTAAGTAAATTGTTTAATTGTAAAAATGTTGATCATTACAACTAATAAGTTTTCTCAAAATGTAAAATAAAAGATTTACAACTTTTGCAATACAGTTATAACCAAGAAGACAAATAACAACAATGATATACCAACGAACAAACAATTGAAAATACTGCTGCCAACCATAGAGCATGAAAATTAATAAACATTCCGCCCACCTTGAAAGAATACTTTCAATGAAACATAAAAATAATAAAGATATTAACTATACAAGTGAAATGAGTTAGCAACAGTTGGTTCAAAATAAAAATATATCACTATAACACACAAACATAATACTATAAAACCCAAGTCAGTACTCATTTATGCTGAGTTTTCTTCCATTGGAAGTAGACAGTGTTTGGTGATGGCTCTCTTGAGCGAGCCACCCGCAGTCCTGAGAGTGACCACATGAACAATTCCATCTGTGCCAGGATATAATTCCAGTACTCGGCCAATTTTCCAACCAAGCGGGGGAGAATTGTCCTCACTAATGAGAACCAATATTCCTACTGGAATGTTGTGGCCATGTGTTCTCCATTTCTTCCGTTGCTGGAGTTCGGCTAAGTATTCCTTGGACCACATGGCCCAAAAATGCTGAGAAAGTTGTTGCACATGCTGCCAGCGTGATAGTCTATTACCTTGAAGCGATGTCAGGTTCGGATCTGGAGTGGTCGTCAGTGAGTCTCCTATCAAAAAATGAGTGGGGGTAAGAACAGAAAGGTCAAAAGGATCACTGGACAGTGGTGTCAAAGGACGGGAGCTTAGATACGCCTCTACTTGTGTTAAAATCGTGTATAGCTTCTCATATGTAAGCGTGACATTTCCCAAAATTCTGTGAAGATGATATTTGACCAGCCTAATTCCTGATTCCCATAAGCCACCGAAATGTGGCGCTCGTGAAGGTATAAAATGCCATTCATTGTTGTATTTAGCTAGAGTGGATGTCACTTCAGTTTGATGGCCATCCGAAGTTCCGGAAGTTCATTGTTTGCTCCAACAAAATTGGTCGTGTTGTCAGAATAAATATGAAGACATTTGCCTCGCCGTGCCATGAATATTCGCAAAGCTGCTAAGAATAATTCTGTAGTTAGATCACTCGCTAATTCAAGGTGAATAGCCTTGGTAGCGAAGCATATGAAAAGAGCAATGTAGCTCTTTATTTTCTTCGCTCCTCTTCTTTTGCTCTGTAGTATTTGTATTGGACCACAATAGTCAATTCCTGTATGCAGAAAGGGACGAGAGGATTCTTCTCTGCTCTTGGGAAGTTCTCTCATAATATGTTGTACGCCTTTGGGCTTGGCCTTGAAACATTTAATACAATTGTGCACAATCTTCTAGCATAAGTTTCTACCATTTGAAAGGCTAATACACTTGTCTTAGCGCACTAAGCATTGCTTGTGGCCCAGCATGAAGTTTTTTCAAGTGTTCGTTGCTGGCTATTAATTCTGTCAGTTTGTGTCCCTGAGGTAGCACAATTGGATGCTTCTGATCTGGTGTGAGGTTGGATTTTTGTAAACGTCCGCCCACCCTGATGATTCCATTGTTGTCTAGAAAAGGATTAAGGGAATAAAATTTACTCCTTTGATTAACTTGATGGTTTGATCTAAGATACGAAAGTTCTTTCTGGAACCTTTGTTGTTGTCTCATTTTAATTAAGGTTGTTAGTGCTAACTTGGTTTCATTCACTGTAAGTGATCCCTTTCAACGTGATTCGTTAGTATGTTTGGAGCTGTAAATGAATCTTAAGCAGTATGAAACTATGTGTACAAATGTGTTAAGCGATGAGAATTTATCAATTAACGCACAGTCTGGAACTTTGCTGACAAGCGTGGTGTTATTCTTCCTCCTCTCTAGCACCTCTTCATTTGGAGCCTCCAGAGAGCAAATAGGTTCTATCCATACGCTAGAGTCCTGGATTAGCCAATCTGGACCATTCCACCACAAACTCGAGTGAACTAACTGATCAGCTGACAAACCTCTAGACACAAGGTCAGAAGGGTTTTCATGTGTTCTGACATGTCGCCAATTTTCAATTTTAGTGATTTCTTGAATTTTGGCAACCCTGATCGCCACGAATGTATTCCAATTTGATGACGGAGATGCCAACCATGACAACACAATAGTTAAATCTGTCCAGTAGAAATATTTGGTGATGTTTTTGTTAAGGGGTATCCGGGTACGATAAGTAAGTTCCGCTAATAGTAATGCTCCACATAATTCTAGTATTGGCAACGATGCTTTTTTGAGTGGAGCTACACGAGACTTATAACAAATAAGTTTGACTGTACAGCAACCTCTTGAGTCTGTGCTTCCTAAATAAAAACATGCGCCATAAGCAGAGTCCGACGCATCTGAAAAACCGTGTATCTCCAATTGGACGGTTGTGTCACTTGCTAATATATTTCTGCTGATTTGCATTTTATTGAGACTTGTTATCGATAAAAAGCATTGCTGCCACCTTGAGTGCAAACTGATTAGTACCGATTTATCCCAACCCAATTTTAGCTGCTACAATTCTTGAAGGTTAATCTTGGCCTTTAGGATGACTGGTCCAATCAACCCCAATGGATCCAAATATACCACACTCACCCTACACCTAAAAGATAGAGGCCACTACTAGCTTTAAAGAGGGTGGGCGGGAGCTAAGGAAATAATTATAAAAAGGAGAAACATTTGCAAATTTAAGAAATATTTTAATTATTTATTCAATGTAATAAACAGAGGTAAAACAACAAATTACATGGCCTTACAGGTCAAACTGAAGTGTGTTGGAAAACAAATATGTCATAGCTGATTCTGCACTTAAGCAGTACGTTTAAAAGTATATATTCAAATCTCAAAGTATATTATGATTTTATGTGAACTAGTCTGGAAGAGGCCAAAATATATACAATATGATTAATATTATAAAGAATAATTTAAAGAACCTTTCTTAAATGATTTACAATGCATCTGATTCCCCACAGTGAATAGAGATAAAACAAATTTAGGATCAAAATTTAAATTTAAATATTGAATCAGATGTTTATTAAAAATTTAAATTACTACCATACGATGATTACAAAGAGCTTAGAGAGCCTCTTTCAAACGGTTTACAACGCGTCTGATTCACCACTGTGAATACAAACCAAAATTAATTTAAATTTTTGTATCAAATTTAAATTTTAATGTCAAATCAAATATTATTATAAAAGTTTAAATCATTAAACATTACAACGATTATAAAGAGCTTAAAGAGCCTATTTTAAATGGTTTACAACGCGTCTGATTCACCACTGTGAATACAGACAAAACCAATTTAAATTTTAGGATATAATTTGAATTTTAGGATCAAATTTAAATTTTAAATATTGAATCAGATTTTTTTCATTAGCACAAATGTTTGACTTCCCGACAAAACTCAAACCTTCACGGAACTATTAACCTCGACACTTTTAAAGAATTCGATAAAATTCCTACATTTAAATATTTAATATTAACATAGAAAACAAAGCATTGTTACGTTAGAATTACATGTAATTTATCACTAACTGAATCGGTGAATTTAAAGTCAAAACCTTACTAATCAACAAAAATAAGTTACTTTAATATTTATTCCGAAAAAGATACATCTACAAAAATAACCTTTAAATGAAACACTATCAAATTTAACGAATTTAAATTATTACTAGTCACCACAAGAGCAATAAAAATAATATTTAAACTGAATATGTCTACCCAAAAAATGGAATCAAAAAAAGTGGCTACCCAAATATTTCAAGAAATTACAAAGATACTAGTGCCCAAGTGGTAATAAGAGATATTAAGTGTTCCATAACAGAATTTACTTTCAAAAATAAAACATTTACCAAAAATGTACAGATATCTACACTAGCTGATTCAAACTACATAAAAAACCTAACTGTTCAAGATATTCAAACCCATAGTTTAAGTATAAAGATTATATAATAAATTATATATATATATATAATTGATTATATATAATATATATATATTATATATAATATGTAATATATATTATATATATAATATGTAATATATATTATATATATAATATGTAATATATCTATTATATATATAATAGATATTATATATATATATAATAGATATTATATATATATATAATATATATTTATATATATTATATATATTTATATATATTATATATATTTATATATATTATATATATTTATATATATTATATATATTTATATATAT
>CABFWO010003036.1:33954-60013 GCA_902155825.1 Timema genevievae | reverse complement strand
ATATTATAATATATATTATAATATATATATAATATTATAATATATATTATAATATATATATAATATTATAATATATATTATAATATATATATAATATTATATATATATTATAATATATATAATATTATAATATATATTATAATATATATATAATATTATAATATATTACAATATATATAATATTATAATATATTTATAATATATATAGTCATCCTAGTTAGATAATGTTCTAGTCCACAGGACTTCTCGTGGAAGCGTTGCATGTAATAGTCCTCGATGCTAGCTGAAAGCTAGATATATATAGGACGAGGTGATGGTTTGGTAGGTGGGAAATTTCCATACTAGGAAATTGATTATAAGTAGTGTAACGTCACACTCCAAGAAGCTGGTGGATAGGCTACGTCTCTTTTATCACGTCCGCAAGTTTCGTAATGTGTTTTAGATCCATTTGACTTGTCTCCAAGGCTCGAACACCATACAGACGGCTGCAGACTCTAGCTATGTGCATTCAGTCACGTAGACCTGGTAAGTTGCAGTGAACCTAGTGAGTGGCCAGCCGAGACAAACCAGTTGGGCCAATCAGCGTATTTATGGACTCCTCTATTGGAACGTCTTGTTGCTGAATTATTCATAGCTTGCTAGGACATCTCTTCGTTTTAGCATTTGGTGTGAACAGGCTGGCTATGAAAGTCATACTAGTCCGGAAGATAAAACGAGTGAGTTGAGTACATATATAAGACATAGTGAGACTGTGATATTTAATAATGCTGGATGTATATGAATATAAGGTTATTTGGGGTGGTAGTATACTAGCTAGTCTTGCTAGAATTTATATTGCAGAATGTCTATATGTTTAATCTTATTTGGGGTGGGTAGTAATATTGTGATATTAGCAGTACAAGCTAATATTACAATTATTTTCCCTTCTTAAGACAAGATGAGAAGACAGAACACCCATCATCTTGAAGACAGCCCCATTGCTTGGGTTTGAGCTGTTATCTTTAATCTGCATCTTCATAACCAGCTCGGAGATGACAAATCTCACTGTTTTAGTCGTTCCAAAGTCCATCATCTTCAGAAGACGCCCGCACTACTGATATTATATTAACTTATAAAGAGATTAAAAGGAAAGGGAGGCACAACTAGACCCAATGTAAAACAAGATTCTCGCAACTATGCTATCGGCAAAAGGTTGCACACTGTATTTCACATGGTTACCAACAAAATATTATATATATAGAATGAACCTCTTCTTTCTTCTACGGTCCTTCTCTTGACACACAAGAGTTCAATATTGTCTTATGAAGAGAGTCAATGTATTCAGTTACATTTAGCACTACATATACCTATACATACATATTAAGAAATCCTGATGAAGGGGATCTGGGGAGCGTCCCCTTTTTTATCACCTAAGGAGGGTTCTATGTCAACAAGACAATATCTCAAGAACAACAAAACCAATTAAATTTCACTTATCGCCGCCGGAAGCATAACTCCTTCCCTAGGCTTAGGATAGAGCGGAAGCATGAGATAAGTTAAGATGAGAAGAAATATTCATTTCTATATTAGTCAAACCCGATTTCATAACCCTAGATCCACTACAAGGATCAACCTATTAAATCTTAAAATATCAAATATTAATTCAAAAAAGTTACTTCAAAATAAAGGGACATATTACAAAGAGTTCAATTATAGGTTTCCATAAACCTATAAATAACTACACTCATGGTTTCGCTTAATTTACCTGAGTAAAACAAAATAGAGTAATTATGTAATATGTTGAGCTTATAACTATTACCCATTAATAACTAGGACATACGCTCCTTAGGTTGGTACTAGCTTCAGATGGCTCACATGAGCCCTGTGCGTCTTGGTGGGGTCTGTCGGGTTTTGTAACCTCACCGACACTGGCGTCAGGAAGGAGTCCACTGACCACGCCCCACTCCACCTCCTTGGCAGTTACTTTGTCAATGGCGTAGCTCTGGAGGAAACATCTACACATTACAAGGTTACCATCTGCAATGTTCAACGGGATAGGACCACTATTGTAGATTTATGCAACTCTCTCCTCTGTGACTTTTTCAGATTCTGAACACCTTTCAGAAAAAGAAGGGTTATTAGGATTTCCCAGCAGAAGATCAACATCATAGACCGCTAAAAGGGGATGGTTTGGTTCCCTACCTTACAATACCAAGGTAGGTGAGCCCCAATTGACTCGTGCTAGGCCGAATTAAAGGCCAAATTTAAAAAATCTAAGTCACGGTCCCAGTGGACTTGAGACTCGCTGTGATAGATGGTCAATGCTACCTTAAGGTTTATGTTAAATCTGTCCACATGATTAGAGGATGGATAATAAGGGCTGGTGGTAAAATGTTTAATCCCCCATCCAAAACACATGTCCTTGAAAAATTTAGACCTTAAACATGGGCCATTATAGATTACGATTATATAGATTATAGATTACATAACCGTGTCATTTAGAGACACATATACAGGCAAACGTCTTCTGTTGTAAGCTGCGGCCTCTCTGGCCCTGGATCTCCGCAAATTATGAAAGGCAAGCTTACACCTTTCATAATAAGAGGAGGTCCCACAATCCCCAACCAGAGGGTCAACTTCCCACATTGCCAACAAGGGATGAAATAATTCTCTAACAAGCAATAAAGAGGAAGGGGTGGCTCCTGTCGACTCATGAATAGCTGAGTTGAAAGCCAGATATAGAAAGTTTAAATCCTTGTCCCAGTGAGACTGGGCACTACTGTGGAAAATGGTCAAAGCAATCTTTAGGTTTCTATTGAATCTCTCTACTTGATTAGGGGCAGGCTTGTAAGGACTAGTAGTAACATGTTTAATTCTCCACGCAAAACACATGTCATGAAAAACCTTGGATCGGAAACGGGGACCATTGTCACTTACTATCTTTCTAGGGGCACCACAAATCGACCATACTCTATCAAACAGAGCTCTAACTGTGGTGGAGCCCTTCATATTCCTAAAAGGAATCATAACAACAAACTTAGAAAAACCATCAATGAGATTAAGTACACAGGTATTCCCATTAATATAACGAGTGATGGGGCTTACAAAGTCAACAAACACAGTTTCCCACGGACCATGAGCAACATCTGCAGCGTGCAGCCCATAACGTGTGTTCTGTGGAGGTTTGGCTCCCAAACAACCATCACACTTTCTAATCCACTGCATAACATCCTGGTACATATTGGACCAAAAAACTCCTGAGCAATTTTACGATGCGTTTTGAAAATCCCCAAATGGCCTCCAAAGGTAGAATTGTGAAAGTATCTAATTATCATATCCCTCAATTTAGTTGGAACGAACATCTTGCTACCCCCCCTTCTATATCTATGAATATCTATAGGGTGAGGAATGCTAATATCAGGTAAAAGAATCACCTGATTGCACAAAATAAATTTTATTATTGAAATAACAACTTTACAATACTTGAGAAAACAAACATCGTGCGTGAAGCGCACCTCCATTAGTCATCAAGACCATTAAGTACAAATACAATCAATCTCAAATTCTCCTAAGTATGATAATATAAACAACACTAAGCGTGTAGAACACGACATAATACGAGGTCTGGGATCTCAGATGCCAAACTAATCTTATGGGCTTTAGCTCCTTGATACATTTACTTAGTATTTAGAATACTGATTTTAATATAAGGCATAAGCCACAACTGCGTTATCTTACGTGACGTCACTCAGGGATAGAGTACAAAACAATAATTCCATACGTTCATAAATAACTTGACGTCACGTCTAAACATCATTTCCCTAACGCAAGAGCGCGCTAAGTCTCGCTTTACTATCCTGCTTTAAACAACAAATTTGATTATAACATCTGCCATCGTAAAGTACAAAAGGTAGTTTACTGAGCGGGTCTTGAACCCGGGGCGCGCTGACACTCAGTGCGCTTTAAATAATAAGCAAGTATATACAATTATGACAAATAATAAGGTCTGGGTTTGAATCCCAGCAAAATGGATGACGAAGGGCGACATCTTTCTATATGCCGCGGGAAGCGCATGGCATAGCAATTCAAATAAATAATTAATTACAAAATTGAAGTCCAGACGGTAATTTAGAATACAGTTCCCCCCATGACGCCGAAACAGAATTTATAATTTTGAATATTAATAATCCCCGAGACCTAGTCGCCGTTCTCACCTCTTATCCATGAGATCGTAGTGTAGTAAGTGATTTTACTTTATTGGCGTAGCTGTATATATACAAATGAAAATTCTCAGAGGGGGGGAAGGACCGAAGGAGAAGGAGGGTCGGAAAACAAAACAAACTAAGGAACAGGATGTTCGAGAACGTTGCCGAAGCGCCCAGGGCTATGCGTGGCCGGAAACGGAACTCTTCTTTCTGGCTGGCTGGACACGTGTTCGACTCTCGCAGTCAGTTGGCTGGGAACTCGTAGCTCAGTTGGACGGGCATTACTTTCGAGAGTGGAGGTCGGCGTTAGTGGTGTAGGTCGTGCGTAGGTCTTCCGAGAGCGGGCCGCTTGGTTGGTGAGTGTTTGTCCCATTTGATATTATTTGGTATTATTGACATTACATGTAAGTCGTTACAATCTTTCTACCTTTGTTGTTCTTACCCCGCACGCATAACAGATCTCTATGCATAGTAAATTTTTCAACATCATCACCTCTACCTAAGCGATCGATAATATCCCTACAATAGGGGTCTTCTGATTGATGTTGTGCTATGAACACAAATGACTCAGGGATAGTACTAATGATATTAACATTAGCGGGACTAGGGCAAGCAATTATCGGGTACACTCCCTCGTTGATGCGCGACAAAACATCGGCAACTACGTTATCTTTACCAGAGACATGTACAGTGGTAAATTAAAATTGAGACAATCTTAAAACCCAATGGCCAATTTTACCTAATTGTTTTGGGTGATTAAACATCCATGATAAGGCACTATTATGAGTATACAAAATGAACACGCGTTGTTAAAGAAAATCAGCAAACTTCTCAGTGGCATATAAGCATGCAAGACATTCCTTTTCATATGGACTGTACCTTTTTTGAGTCTCATTTAATGATTTGCTCACAAAGGCTACTGGAAGCAATCCTTCAGGATATCACTGAGACAGGACAGCTCCAAGGGCATAAGAGGATGCGTCTACCTTAAGTTTGAAATGAAGTGAAATATCGGGCATTCTCAGTACCTTAGGGGACACTAGATTTAGTTTAAGTTTAGAAAAAACAGTTTTTTTGTTCCTCTCCCAAGGCAAATTGTACCCCCTTTTTTAAACTGATTTAAATGGGCAGCTAACTCTGAAAAGGAAGGAATAAACCTGGAATAATACGTGCACATTCCCACAAAGCGTTGAACCTGTTTTATATTCTTAGTGGTAGGGAAATCAACTATAGGTCTTATCCATTCCGGATCTACAAGGATATTACCCTTAGAAATCACATAACCCAAATATTTAATGCAATCAGTGCCCCACGTCACTTTATCCGGGTTGACAGTAAGACCTGCCTCTCTTAGGTGCTGCAAAACTAATCTTACATGTTCATTATGCTCTTACAGGGATTGACTATAAACACAATTGTCGTCTAAATAATTAAACACAAATTTGAATTTAAAATCTGCCAATATATGGTCCAAAACTCGACTTAAGGCCGTTCCTCCACAACTAATCCCAAAGGGAACTCTATTATACTCATAACAGCCCCAAGGGGTAACAAAAGCGGTATACTGCTTAGACTCCTCAGTAAGAGCACACTGAAGAAAGCTAGCCTTCAGGTCTATTAAACTATAGACCTTCACCTCCCCTAAATTTTGAAAGGCACTTTCAACCGTGGGCATAGGGTAAGGGTCAAAGATAATCTGTGTATTCATTTTCCTGTAGTCAACTATAAGCCTATGTCCACCATCTTTTTTGGGGATAATAAAAGCAGGGTTAACATATGCAGAACGGGATGGTCTGATATCATCTTTATCAAGTATATCATGGACTAGTTCTCTAAATGCTTCCAACTTAGGTGGTGAACAAGAATAATGTGGAGGACTGACAGGTCTATAATTATATAAAGAGATTTGATAAGGGAATATATCACATTTTCACCACTTAGTGGATATAGTGTCAGAGAAACCTTGTAGTGTTGCACTAAGTTCAATGGGGTGGTTTACAACTCAAATTTTTTTTGATTGTTTTCCACTTTCTCAAAGTTAACTTTACATAACGGGTTGAATTTAAAATAGATATTATTCCCATTTAAATTGATTTGACAATTAGTTTTTGACAAAAAATCTATACCAAGTATTACATCATATGGTAAATTATCAACAACAGATAGACTATGTGTCCAGGTGAATCCTTTAATTTTAATAGTTTAACAAATACTTTTATTTACTTCAAGTGTTGTTCCATTAGCAATGGCAAAATATCGAGGTTCAAAAGATTTTTCTTTCAAAGGAATTAAGTTAGGTAACTTTTGAATAAATTTCGAATTTATAAAGGAAGAACTAGCTCCTGTATCAACAAGTGCAAAACATGTAAAATTATTAATATTAATTTTAATAATTGGATCCAAGGTTCATGGTATGGTTCTGCATTGCCCGACTAAGCCATGTCTTTGTCGGCGCCTTACTAGTTTTTTGCCCCACACTGACTTTTGTAGTGACCCCTTCTACCACAATTAAAGCATTTAATTGATGACATATCTTTTTTTTATTTAAATTACTTAAATTTTGTTTGTGAAACACATGTGGTTTACTAGTATGCGTTTGGAACGGTCTATTATAGTTGTAAGTTTTAGGTTTAGTATTAGTGGTGCTTGTATCAAATTTTTTTTCCATAGTGGATGGAGGGATGGAAATTAAATATTCCTGTTTGGCTAACACCGAACTTTCAATTTGAGATGCTAAACAATGTAATTCTGCCTTGAAGATGGCTGGGAGACGAATAAAAAATGTCATCTCGTTAATGGTGATACATTTTCAAGTATGGTTACAAAAATCTCATTTTCCTCTAAATTGAGTTCAAAAACTTTGGCTGCTTCTGAAATTGACATAATAAATCTACGAAAAGATTCTTGTTGTTTTTTAAATATATTCACAAAGTGAGTCTTCGAACTGGTTTTGGCCCTTGGCGGGATTAAGGTACTCAGTATTCTATGTCTACAATTCTTCCAAGAAAGATTTTCATTCAAGCACTCGACTAAAATTTGCGTTAAATACCCACTAGTTTTACTCAAACATAAGGAAAGAAATTCAAGTTTGTTATCTATATTTAAGTCACAAAATTTATTAATTTCTAAAATAAATTTAAATATAATTTTATAATTTTAACCGTCACATGGTGGGACTTTTTCTAGGTAACGAGATAATACTTTAGTTTTAGTGCTTTCAGTAATACTGATTACAGCTTGTGATGTGTTTACATTACTGGGTTGGTTGTTATTCGGTAAGGTTTCTATCTCTTTATTAATTTCATTTAACCTTTTATTAATTTTATTAAGTTGTTGTAAAAAAGGGTGTGTGTTAGCATTTCGTGACTCAGCTGGTTGAGAATCTAAAATCCTAGGTGTCGTCCGCAGCTCACTTACCGAGGCATCATCGGCTACCACCCAACCCTTCTCTCTAATGGCTGCTATCAACTCCACTTGTGACAGCTGTTGAATTATGTCAGTGACCTCAGTAGACGGTTCCTCTGTCTCCTTTATTTGACTGTTCTCAAGCTCAGTGCTTGCAGGATTTCTGTTATCCATGTTGAGTTTAGGGAATTAGAGTGTAAAACAAAAACAAAAATAACAGTTATTAACAATACATTGAAAATTGCGCAGGTTGTAGGGATTTTGTATTAACTGGGTATTTATATTAAGGGTTGTTTACTTTTTTATATATGAGAGTGATAGGAACATACATTATAACAGACAAAGAATTAAATCGGTAACAGAAATAGATTTATTATACAAAAACATAAAGGTTGCAATTAGAGTACAACAGCTGAATAGAAAAAAAAAACAGAAAGTAGAAACTGTGGTTGAAGCCCGTTGAATGGGCAAAGGAAAACAAGTGGTTTATAAAAGTAAGATATTATGTATGATGGGATATAATAACTCCAAAGTTAGAGTATCTTCCTGTAGCTCGGGAGAATACGTGTCCAAGACGACATGGCAACAGTTGGGTTAGCAGCATAACTTCCACCAGAGGGGTCTAAGCAAACCAAGGTGAATTAAAGACAAATAAAGATGTAACAAATTACACTATAATTTTAGAGTTATTAGCCAATGTTCATCCCAGCTAGAGATAAAGAACTGTTACAGAAATAGTAAAAGGACGGACGGTCCATTACATCAGTGAATGACTGAAAGGCACCCAGGTGTTTACATTAGATAGTATTATGTGCAGTCCTTTCCCAGTGGGAATTGCCAGAGCATTCAATAGTACATTTATGACAATACCCACTGCCAGGGGTAAACCTCACGTTTAGAAAGCACACTAATTTTGAACACTAAATCATAAGATGTGCCAACCAAGGGGCGAAAGAAAAGTACTATCTGTGCGGGCCACCGTACAAGATTAGCCGTGTTCCGCACTTTGCGTACCCAAAATAATAACACAGAAAAAGATATACAATTAACAGTGCTGTGAGATACTGACTTAACTAGGTCCTCAAATAAAGGCGTTATATAACCTGGTTGTAGACATTCTAATATTAGCACATATGAGTATGACGTCTATGGCGTCATGTGATATTGTGAAGTTTTAAGAACTTGCTCCTGAATAATGAACTTGTGAATGAGTGGGCTTCAAAGCCTGGGTCCTATAACAAATAGAGTTCAAGGCTCCCGCATTTAAGCTATATCTCATGGACATAGGAAAATATGTATTCAACACCTCTGACATACAAAATATGTTAGCCCTATTGACTAAACAAACACGTCAGATGGACGTACAAAATAAAGAAGTTATAGTGACTCTACAAAACACGTCTGATTAACGTACAAAATAAGTTAGTTCTATTGACTAAACAAAAGTTTACATAGTCATAACAACAAATTCAACAAGTCTGAGGGACTTGGAAAATAACATAATACTTGAATTAATTGATGGGTTTGTCTCGGCATCGAGGTGGTGAGTCCCACGTCCTAACCGTCATGGTCAGCAGTTTCTTCTATAGGTGCTGAAGCATTGTTTCCTTCTTCGAAGAAATCCAAGTGATGAACTACAAAAAATGGACATAGTAGTTTCTAGTTATATACTCTTTCCTTGACCAGCAAATAGGGCACCGTAAACAATGGAATAGAGAGGACTGGAAAGGGATTTTTGAAACGGAGAGGAAAGAGTTGCCAAGAATGTCTACTAGGGGCGTAGTGGTTGTAGCTCATGTTGTCACTAGTGATGAACAAAGGACCCTCTGGTCTTTCTTCGATGTTGAGATAAAGAGGTTAGACGTGCGTTGAAACTGCCACGCCTGTTCTTCCGCCATGCTAGTAGAATAGTTGGTGAAAGCATGGTGATCATATCCGGGAACATCTTCGTTAGGTATGTAGAATCCAGACTAATTTAATACTAAATATATCAGTACTAAATATCCTCTTCTGATTTCCTTGTCGTAATTTTGAATACTGTGCAAATTATGGTTTGTAGATGTCCTTTAGATTTAAGTGACATGCTACAACTGGGACGTTTCGGTATATCGGCCTAATGTAACCCAAAGCTAATATTCTGGGCGGATATAGTTTTAAGATATGCTTCACAACTCCTAAACCAATCTCGCACGTAGCTATACAAGCTAGGCCAGAAAAACAATTTAGGTATTTACTGTTGCATTTTAAGGACTCCCAGGTGGCCTCCAAAAACAGATTCGTGAAAATAACTCAATAACATGGGTCTAATCTTTTGTGGCACAAATATCCTTCTTCTCCTGGCCCCTTGATCATAAGAAACTACAAGACCCTTGAATACACCATATCTACCTAAATCTTCACCTTTCTCCCATTTTTCAAGGAGTTGAATACAGAATGGGTCCTCCCTTTGATATTTAGCGATGGACACAAAGGACTCAGGAATAGTACGTAATACACACGCAGTTTCCACGTTCTCCTCCGTACCAATGATATCTAATCCCTCATTCATCCTCGAGAGGGTATCCGCAACAAATTTCTAATTACCAGAAATATAGTGAATATTGAGTTTTAATTGCGAAAGGCGCAAAAATTCACCGGCCTATTCTTCCAAGTGGCTTGGGGTGAGACCACATCCAGGCCAAGGCCATATTGTCAGTGAAGAGATCCAATTCCCTTTGCTCAAGATAATCCGAAAATCTCTCTACTGCAAATACTCAAGCGAGACATTCCTTCTCCTAGTTGCTATACTTCCTTTCAGCCTTCAAAACAGTTTTACTCGCAAAAGAAACAGGCAAAACCCCCTCCGGATGAAGCTGAGACAGCACAGCCCTGAGTTCAAAAGAAGATGCATCTATCTCTAGCTGAAAATAGAGTGAAAAATCTGTCATCTTGAGCACTTCAGGGGAAACCAATGATTTCTTTAACAAAGAAAATGCCTTTCCCTGGTCTTCCCCCACACAAACTTGGAAACCTTCCTTTTGAGAAAGTTCAAAGTAGAAGAAATTTCTTAAAAATGAGGTATAAACTTTGCGTAATACGCACACATGCCCATTAAAAGTTGAACACCCTTTATATTCTTAGGCATGGGAAAAGCAAGAATGGGTTTTACCCGTTCAGGGTCCACCAACAGGTTGCCCTCAGAAATAATGTAACACAAGTACGTGATGGACGTAGTGGACCACGTAACATTCTCAGGATTTACAGTCAACCCCACATCTCTGAGTTTACGTAAGACTATCTCAATATGAGTCATATGATCCTCCAAAGTGTTACTATAAATACAAATGTCATCAAGATAATAAAATAAGAACTTACTTACAAACCTAAAAAATTTGATCCAAAACACGATTAAGGGCCTGACCCCAATGTAAAATCCAAGGCGAACGTGGTTAAACTCGAACTCTTGCCATGGGGGGACAAACTCATCGTATTGTTTAGAGCGTTCAGTCAGCGCACATTGCAATAAACTGGCATTGATGTCAATAAAACTATAGTACTTGGTTCCACCAAGATGTTGGAAAGCAAATCTACACTAGGCATAGGGTAGGAGTCGAAACTAATCTGTGTATTCACCTTTCTATAGTCAATGATTAGTCTACTACCCCTAGCCTTACGGGGAATGATGAAGGTGGGGCTATCAAAGGCAGATTTAGACAGTCGTATCACCCCCTCCTTTAGCATATTCTGAATAATTTCTCTAAATATTTGTAACTTTGCTGAGGCGCAAGAATAAGGACCATATCGTACCGGTTTAGGGTCTTTCATAACAATGTCATAAGGTAAGACATCACATTTCCCCCACTTGGGAGTGATAACATTGGAAATTGTTCTAAATTTGAACTTATATCTACATTTTAAAGGTATACTAAGAAATGGTCTCCAGGCTTGCGTTCCTTGATAAACACCACCTTAACACGTGGCAAAAACCCAAAAGAAGCTTCTCTTTGAGACAAATTAACAATTGCCCTAGAGGGGGCAAGGAAATCAACGCCTAAAACTATATCATAGGGTAAACCCAAGACAACAAACAATGTGGTTTTCCACGAGAATCTACCAATCTTAATGGAAACGATAACTCTCTTACTAACCACCAGAGAAAAACCATTAGCAATAGCATAAACTTTAGGATGAGTATTTTCAAAAACAACATTGTTAGACTTTTGAAGAGAAGTAGAAAAGTCAGAACTGATATTGAAGCACTTGCCCCAGTGTCTAACAATCCTAAACAGGCCTAGGAACAAACATAAAGAACAACAACAGGTGAAGGTGGGCATTGATAATCGCTTCGCTCGGCAGACCCATGAATCTTATGGTGCACTACTAGTAGAGTAGGAAACCAACTCTGAAAATGCCCTAACCACAGACATTTGAAACAACGACATTTAGACATAACCCTGTTCTCCAATTTTCGCGAGCCGGTGTGGTTCTACCCCACAGGATTGGTATCCCGTGCAGGAATCCTGCTTCTATATGTCTGCGTACTACCAAAACTTCCGGGATTCGAACTCACACCTAAATTGACAACAACAATAAGTGCATTAGCCACCAAAAACTCGCTTTCAAAGAGTAATGTGCCCTCAATAAGGGACGCAAGGTTATGTAGTTCACCCATAGAACAAGGTTAACTGGCGAAAATAAAATGGCTTCGAGATAAGGAGGACACATTTTACCAAATAATGTCCACTACTTGGCGCTCTGAGAGGTTTAACTCTAACACCTCCAGCCTCAGACACGGACACAATGAAGATTCTCAAGAAATCCTCAGGGCGTTGAAACCATTTGACATAGAACCTACGCAAGTTTTCCCTAGATCTAGTGGAGAAAAAGACAATCAAGAATCTTTTGTTTTATATGTCTCCAGTTTAATCCTTGTACTAACCCTTCAGAAAACCATAGGGTCAAATACCCAGAAGATTTCCCCAAACAGAGAGCTACAAACTCAGATTCTGAGCCTAGTCACAGTCGACAAACCCTGTCTATTTCAACGAGAAATGTAAAAAGTGCAGAGCTATCCTGACCATCACACAACGGTATACGACTAATAAAATCGACAAGAATTTTCAGTTGAGTTCAATCACTCACCAAAGTGCGCGACAGGTCAATTGTGGCCTCTACTCTCACCGGTACTGCTTGGCGATCAACCAATCCCACTCCTTCAGGATCGTCAGACGTCTCGCTCTCCGTCAGGATTCTCAAAGAGGATATCTCGGAGCCTAATGACAGTGGTTTCCAAAGAACATTGCAGTCCTCTCTTGGCCAGCTCGGAAATCAGGCCATCTTTGTTGAGTCTGTAGACCATATATCTAGTCATCACCCCAAAGTCGCTTGCTGCTTTAGCTCCAGAAGTAGCGTCCATGGTCAGTTTTCCCTCCATGGAACAAATATAAAGAAGGTTTATTTAAAGAATAGGTGTTTACAACAATTAAATATTGCAATAATGATTTCCAATACAGACAGAGTGGCGCAGTGTTCCGCAATCAGCTTACGCCTAAAAGCAGAGGCCACTACTAGCCTAAAAGAGGGTGGGCAGAAGCTAAGAAAATAATCATAAAAGAGGTAAAACATTTGTAAATTTAGGAAATATTTAATTTATTTATTCAATGTAATAAATAGAGGTAAAACAACAAATTACATGGTACAGGTAAACTGAATTGTGTTGGAAAACATATAAACCACGGTTGATTCTCCACTTGTGCAGTACGTTTGAAAGTATATATTCAAACTCTCAAGGTATGTTATGATTTTATTTGAACTAGTCTGGAAGAGACCAAAAATATAAACAATTAGATTAATATTATAAAAAAAATTGTTTAAAGAACCTTTCTTAAATGATTTACAAAGCATCTTATTCCCTCAGTGAATAGAGATAAAACAAATTTAGGATCAAAATTTAAATTTAAATATCGAATCAGATATTTATTAAAAATTTAAATTATTACCATACGATGATTACAAAGAGCTTAGAGAAGCTCTTTCAAATGGTTTACAACGCATCTGATTCACCACTGTGAATACAGAGAAACTAATTTAAATTTTAGGATCAAATTTAAATTTAAATTTTGATTCAGATAATATGTTAAAAGTTTAAATCATTAAACTTTACAACGATTATAAAGAGCTTAAAGAGCATCTTTTAAATGGTTTACAACGATTCACCACTGTAAATACAGGCAAAACTAATATAAATTTTAGGAACAAATTTAAATTTTAAATATTGAATAAGATATTTTCATAAGCAGAGAGGTTTGACTTCCCGACAAAACTCAAACCTTCGCGGAACTATTAACCTCGACACTTTTAAAGAATTCGACAAAACTCCTATATTTCAAAAAATATGAGCGGTCAGATGGGTTTGCTTTGTAGTCGTAGAATGTCACCTGTGAGTAAACTTTAAGTGGGGTTGTAAATATTTTCGTGTAAACAACTATACTTTTTTTTTTACTTTACTGGTCCGAAATTTAAATGCTTATTGACTGCCTCCTGGATCGAAGACTTTTTGTGAGAAGTACTCATTTAAGTTTGATGTTCCTGGGAATGGTGGTATTGAATTAAAATATGGAGGTTGATGTATTTGCGCGTTCATTGAAGGTCCTTGGTTCCTATCCTGTTGATACACTGTGTTAGGATTTGAATATCTCCTATTTTGCTCTGGTGTTTGAGAATTGTTTTGATATATATTTAGTCTATCTTGTCTATTAGTGATTTCTCTAATTTGGGGTTTGACAATTGCTTGGGTCTATCAAGATTATATCTGTTTGATTGATCATTGATTTCTTGATTTCGTTGATATATATCATCAAATTCTATCAACACTCTCTCTACCTCTTTAATATTTTGTTTATTTATGTTGATCAGAACATCTTATACTGCAGTTGGGAAATGATCCATTAGGAGACCTATCAATCTGTCTTCTGTTACTGGTTTATCGTAAGTATTTTGCCTGTGTCACAAACTTATTAAAATATTCACTCATTGTACCATCCTTGTTGTTATACTTTCCATTAAAAATCAACTTTAGAAAATCATCCTGCATATTCTGAGACCAATATTTTTCTAAAAATATTACTTTGGCTTGATCGTAAGTCTCCCATTAACTCTCTATGCTATTTGCCCAAGATTTTGCTTCATTTTCTAAACCTGATAAAAATATTTCTATTTTGACCTTTTCAATTATTTTTTCTCCTTTAAATACTCTTTCTACATTGTTTATGTACTGTACCGCTGAGATATTTCCTCTTTTTCCCTTGAATTTCGGAATAAGTGCTAATGAGGTTTCTCTTACTCCCTTAACAAATAGGTTGGTAGTACTGTTTAAGTTACTAACTTCGCCTAGATTTGTTTGATTTTCTATTAGAAAATCTGTTAAATTTTTATCTAAATTCTCTACTGCCTCGCTAACAATCCCATCGATTTGTGTTGTAATTAAAGTTTTATTGGTATCCTGTTGAGAGTAGAATGCTATCTTTACCTTTTCAATTTCTTTTTTAAAGTTATCTTGGACTACCTTAACATTAGTTTTGGTGTGTTCTATTTGAAGGTCAAGATTACCAACCTTAATTTCTACTTCTTTTAACCCTTTGTTTGATTCCTGCTCGATTATATCGGGTGGTGTGCAGGTGACCACTGAGATACCGGGTGGTGTGTAGGTGACCACTGAGATACAGGGTGGTGTGCAGGTGACCACTGAGATACCGGGTGGTGTGCAGATCCCGCCTTAAAAGTTTGTATTTTTGGCAATTTTATCTTGAAAATTAACAAAACTTAAAACCCTCATTGGAAGATATTTAAAATTGGGGGATCTCAACTGAGAGGGAGTCCAGAGGTCCTAGAAGGGTAAAATTTTAGACCGTTGATGTCTTTTAAATTTATTTAAAGGAGGTTTATTTTTCATGGATAGTACATTTTTGTATGCCTTTCTTTGTCATTATATATAATAACAATATAGTAGGAACTTGTGTGGAGAAGAACGTGATAATATTTTTGGTCAACAATTTAAAATGATAGGTAGGCCCCGTATATATTTTTATTTTATAAGTAACTAGCAATACCGCGTGGCGTTGCCCGTGACTCACTCCGTCTACAAAAATGGTTTAGAATAAGGTTGATTTCGTACACATTTTTTTCCCCGAGGAGGATGCGGAATATTTTTATCAAAATTATCTCTGAAATGTAATTCCAAACCAGACTAACAATATTTTCTTCAAAAATTTGTTAAAAATAGCATAATTAAAAATTTAAAAATCTGGCTTCGAGGTGCATTCGAACCCCCTTCCGTCCACCTATGTTAAAAATGTCAGATCTCTGCGTGCCGTAGATTTGGCCGGGCATCGCACACAAACAAACAAACAAACAAACAAACACTTCCTTTTATTATAAGATAATACTCTCCCGTGGTATTTGTGTAGTGAGGGTAATTAGTAAAAAATGAGGGCGTTTTTAACGTCCCGGCCCCCAAGCCAAAAGGGAAATCGGAAACCCTCCTCCGAAAATTTTCCGAAACTTGGATGCCCTCTAAAGTTATTTAGAGTGGTCTACACTTGGAAAAATTTATGAAAATCATACTCTTCTAGAAGTTATTTGGAGTGTTTCGCACCCAGAAGATTTATTTAAATTTGGAATTTTCTAAAAGCTACTTAAAGTGTTCCTCACCCGGAAGTCTTGCAAATTTATTAACTGTAGATGCTATTTAAGGTTATCTTTTCCTAACATATTTTTGAAAATTAGATGTCTATTAACTTTTTAGAGTGGTTGTTTAGTGGCAACTTTTTTTACTGAATGCCTTATTATATTATGGATGTTTGTGATATAACTGTCCTGCGATTGGGCGCCAATTATTATATGGTTTGTTTGAGATATAATTGGTAATTATAGCTCCGTGTTCGAGCGCCAACAATTATTGTGATATGGAATTTATTTGTGTAATAAATACAACTGTTGATGTTGTACACACTTTATTTAAATAATTATTTCTTCCTTTTTTCACCTCGGTTCTCGTTTGGATGTTCTTGGTGGTGTGCCGTCTAGTGTGCGAAGTGTCTCAGTTGGTAGAGTCCCTTTCTTGCCTCGGGGATTGGAAGATCATGCCTCGCGGCTGGGAGCCAATTATAATGTTATTGAATGTTTGATGATATAACTGCCCCGTGATTGGGCGACAATTATGATTTTACGGTTTGTTTGAGATATAATTGGTATTTATAGCTCCGTGCTCGAGCACCAATTATTGTGATATGAAATTTATTTGTAAAATAAATACAACTGTTGATGTTGTACACACTTTATTTAAATAATTATTTCTTCCTCTACAATTTGTTTGAAATTAAACTATGTATTGTCTGTTGTGTTACTTCTCACTTTATCGTTGACACACATTTTCTATATTTACGTCTAGTCTAGCTATTTCACCGGCACTTTCTCTGTCTTTTCTTACGCACATATAGCTTATATGCGGACGTGCCCCTTGCCCCTTGGACCTCTCGTAACAGTGTCAAGACTAACCAATCAGGTACGTCTCTGCGACAGGTGCATTGAAGGCTAGCTTCCTATTGGATACAGGGAGCTGGTTTCCCTTGCGTGTTTGGTAAATACTGCGATGTTAAATTTTAACAATAACAAAATAAGATTTAATGGTGAAATCCCTTTAGACTATTCTGCGAAAACGCGTGACTCTCCATGGATAAAGTGTTAAAAGGATAATCTACATAAGATACTTTAAAGAAAAATACCTTCAACCATGACTTTTTAAATATATGAGAGCAGTCCATATTAATTACGTTACAACTGATACTAAATCCGGTACAGTCGGTTACCAAGTTGATTATCTATCTTCACACTTTTATGCAAGTAGCTTACACCTAAGTCACCATTTTCGTCTTTATTTTTAATTAATATGTAATAAATCTTCTGATTATTTTAAAATTGAAATTCTACTAGGATGTTATCACCATCTACTGGGTCTTTTGATAATTATTCAAATCCTGAAAATCCTCAAAATATTCTAGGCCATCAGGTGAGTCATCGTACTCAGGTTCAATGTCATCTTTACTAAACAAATTCTTATTTAATTTCTTCTGTTTTTTCCTTGATATGTTACTTTATTCCTTGTCTTTTCTGATTTCTTCCTTTATTGGTGTATCAGTAGCTATCATACTTTTCCTCTTTTTCTTTCTTTCCTGATTTTTTATTACTACTAGGAGTGTATTTAGGATATCCTCTTACTTCTTCTGGAGAAACAACAGAACTGGGTGGTGATGTGGCTTGCAGAGGTCTAATAGGTCATAGTGCTTTGTTTTCTTTTATCAAGAAGAAAACATAACCTGTAAAGATATTTGGGAAAAGAAACCACGGTCCTGATGGCAAAAACTAGTAGCTAAGAGGTGGAATAGTTAGAATTGCTATATTGACAATACATGTAAATAATAATCAAAATTGTAAAATGGAGAAAAATTACTTCGGTTACCTTTAAAATAGCAAATTTAATCAAACACAAAATAGACTACTACAGTACTTTACAAACACAATATGGTGGAAATTCACTAGTACAACATTTGAACACTGCATAGCACAACTTGACAGACATTCAAAATATTATGTTAATTGACTTGTCTCACTGTTCCCCACCTTCCCTTATCACAATCTAACAAGACCGACTTGGGGTAGACACATTGAATAAATAAACCAGAAAGCAACAGGTAGGCTCGTTCAGCTATACCCACCATTAAATGGTAGGAAACTAACCATCCACACATAAACAATCCTATACTCAACAATGATCCAAACAATAATAGAATACAACTGTCCATCTTGGAAGTACGAGGCTAAGACACACATGAAAACTACAAATGAAGCAAAACAAAGTACTTATAACCATCACTGGGCAACCCTGGCTTGCCAGAAACATAGACTTACACACAATGGCAAACTGTAGTCAACTTCAGGAAATATACAAATACCACAACAAAAGACTACACGAACAGACACACACACAAATGAAATAGTCAGGGACCTAGGACGCTACAACCCTACAGAACACCGACACTTCAAACGACTTATACTGGATTAGTTGCGCACTAGTGTAGCTAAAGTTAATAACACCTTTAATTGAGTAGCCCATATGCAAAACCCGTTTAAATTATGACACGGTATTGACTTTTTCAAAACTTGTTAAATCTAATGAGCACAACGTGGCTCTTCTGATTTCAAGTTTCAAAAGTCGTTATTTCATTTCAGATTTGAGGATATTGTTTAAAAAGTTTCTATTTCTCTTTAATTTATAAAACTTTTGGTGGGAAATAACGTTAGATAAAATATTAGGCTGGCTAACCTGCAAGTTTTAAACAAATGATAGAAACATTATTAAAACAATAAATATGTTTGTTGTCACTGAACTTTTCTCTCTTGGTTTGTTATCGTTATTTTGAATTCTTAATATCTATTTATTATTTTCAATAAGGAAAGGAGAGATGAATGAGAAAGTAGAGAGTGTAATGGCAAAATAATCACCTACAGAGAGTTCACTTAAGAGGAAACAACATCCAGAAACTTTGAAACGCTACCGTGAAAAGGTAGCAAGGTAGGTTTCTAAACCAGGCACCTACTAGTTCCATTTTTATTTTTAGTTTGATTATTTAATAATAAAATTGGTTTTAATTCAATAATTATTGTGAGCCCTTAGATAATTTTGGTAAAGTAATAATTCTGTGGGATTACTAAGAGTTTAGTAGTTAATCCACTCAGATAACGTTACATTACGTTTTATTTTCCAGGCATCGTCCTAAGGGGTTCCCAGGACTGCCGAATTGTGCGCACAAGGGAAATACAGGATTTCAGTGACATCCTCTTTATCTACAAGATGTTAGGAAAATACGACAGCGGTACTACGAGGGTGCTGATCTTCAATGGAAGAAAAATTATATTTTACAGTATGTCAAGGTCTCTTCAGCCAAACGTTGTTGTTCAAAAGGGTATAACAATTTGTCACGGTGGAAAGTGAGCACAGCCTTTTCTTTTACCACGACAAAGAGAGAGGGTAACTGAGAATATTAGAGTGTGTCGAGCAGCATTGTTACGAATCCTGCAAAAGAGCAATGGCCGTGTTCATTTAATCTGCCAAAAGTTCTTAGAGTAGGTTATCACTCCTAAAGAGGCAAGTGGTTGTGTTAGTCAACAAGAGCAATATGAAATAAAACAGCAAGCAGTCAAAATCTTTATCAAAAGGTTTAATCCAATCCAGAATCATTATTGCCGGGGGAAAATCTCGGTGCGTTTTTATCTAGACAGTGAATTTAATGTAAAAAGGATGTGGGAAATGTACCTTGAGAAACTTCCAGGTGAAGCTTTTACAGTGAGATACGAATACTTCCACATGGTTTTTAAATAGAATGTCAATATATGTTTTGGCAGTCGCTGCGTAGAAAAGAGGTGCTCAACTTTCTCTTCACTAGAGAATAAAATACTTGGAGTACAAAATGTGTTTATGAAAAATCTAATTTGAGCTTTCAACTTTGAAGTGCGCAAATATTTTCTATGAGAGACTGCGTAGAAAGAACGAAAAGGGAATAGTGTTCAGCTATGATTGCCAAAAAAATCTTGTGCTGCCTAAAGTCCCTGACCAGGAAGCTTATTATGCTCACCAAATGTATCTATATAATTTCACGATTTCTGAAGGAGTATCAAAATCAGAACCAAATCAATATAACACTTTTTGTTATATTAGGACTGAAAATGAACACAAAAAAAGTCAAGTGAGTTTTCCTCAGCAGTACATCATAGTCTGACCAACAGTGATTTCTTTGGGTTCAACACAGTCAAACTTTTATCAGATGGCTGTGGCGGCCAGAATAAGAATATAACTGTCATTGGAATGATTGCTCATTGGTTGCTTTTGGAAGCACTAGTGACTAGAGAATGTCAAGGAAGTAGAAATGTGTTTTCCAATAGTGGGACACTCTTGTATTCCCCCTGATAGGGTGTTTGGCAAATTGTAAAGATAATTCAATACTAAAAGTGTCATTGAAAGCCCTGAGGAGTACCTAAATGTGAATAAAAATATGGAACAGTTGTGCACCATGGAGAAGACTGTTCCGTTGATGATTGGAAGACTTACTCTAAAGGTATCTTGAAACAGACTGGACAGTGGCATTTCCAGTTTCAGAAAGCGAAAAAGATCATTCTTACTCGCAACAATACTGGGAGAACTATAATTGTTAGAGGAGAACCTTTTTATAATTTAGAGAGTGGAAAAGTGAAAGTAATTTGCAAAAAGGGGAAAGTTTTTAGGAATTACCAGATCCCAAAGGCGTGCAGCTGAAACCATCAACATTGAATGATGAATCTACAAATTAATAATGAAAAATAAAAAAATATATAAGATCTCTAAGTGGTAGTCCTAGATAAAAAAAATAAAAATAAAATAAAAATACGCTAGACCTGGATTCCTAGTTAAAAAAATTAAACCAAATAAATAAGCAACTAAATCAGTAGGACAGCAGAACAGTTTGACGACCTCTTCCTTACCTTACCTTATCCAAAACTCCTACCTCAACCAACCCGTCATCAATAATCACCCATCTCAGTGCAACCTTTGTCGTCATCGGAACCCCCATGTAGGTGCAATAGTATCCTTCACGCCAAGATTGATTTCTTGCTGCAGATGCTGATACCAAGGGAAATGGCTGACCCATCAAACCCGTCCTCCACCCTACCAGACTATATACACATCCCAAATTACATCCAAACCTTAAAACCCATGAATCTCATACACTATCACCCACAAAACTAAATTACACCCTAATTCTTACCTTCCTCATCCTAGTAAAATAAAATCCTACCTTTACCTATTCATGATCAATCACAATAATCGTTCCACCTCACAGGATATTGTAAAATGTGATCACTTGTAGTTAATACATCGTCATTCATTGGTCCCACATCAAGGTAAACTATATTCATATCACGAGGAAAAGAGTTAGGACAGTAACTGGTGCCTCAAACATAAAATCAGCCTCGTATTACTTTACAGGCCAGACAAAATTACTGTCCCTGGCAGGTTTGGAATGGGCAACATTTGAAAGGCGTAATCGTAGCATTCCATCGTTGAGAGCCTAAGGAAGTCAGACGTGTCGGCTGTTCCCGGAGAAGACTTTCGAAAGAGCATGAAGGCTTGACGTGGACACAGAAGTAGACGCTGACATCAGGACGAGACGAACCAAGTAGAATACACAACAAATCTTGAGACGGTTCTTGCGGGGTCTTAAGCTGCACTGATCCTAACGGTGCAAACCATTAGCTGAATTACATAATACGCAGCCTGCTTCAAAGTAATACCTTGCAGTCTTGGGGGACGCACGCAACAACACCCCACAAGTAGGAAGAGCCGTCACTCTCCCTCATGACCCTGTGCCACTAGCTAGCCCTTTTAATGACCGTACAAAATGGCCACGGCACCACAAAAGAGCAATGAGACCACAACATAACACTCATTTTCATAAAAATACGCTCAAACAGAAATGCTAGCTTTTCATTCTCAGAGGTAAATCCAAAGACATTAGACATGAAGACTTATCATGACGGGAACGGTCCATTCACTCTAGTCGACAAAATGAGACTAAAGAGAAAATATAAGAACTCAGACAGGACACAAGCCAAGAAAACAGTCACGACAACCAACAAAAAATACAACCACTTGAAAATGAAATAAAACAAACATTGATACACATTCAACACAGACAGACACCATCAAGAAACAAGAACTTTCATCTATTGTGACATTTACAATAAGATTACCAAAACAGCCAAATACACTGAGACAACCACAGGTGTCAGCTACATAAAAGACGGACTACAAATCCAAACTACCTCGACCCATGACTTTAAACTGGTTCAAAGTCTCCTCAAGGAAATGAACCAGGAACTTTACACTTAAACAGTCCCACGTGATAAGTCAGCGAAAGTGGCCATAAAGGGACTACCACCAAACATTGACTTGGAGGACATCAAAGCTGAGCTAATCAACCTAGGCTACGTAGTGACAAACTTGTGCCAGTTTGGTCGAAAGGCAGAAGTGACCAACACCACTCAGACTGTTACGCTACTCCCGACATTTTGGGTCTCACTTGCCTGACCGAAGCTCACACCACCATCTTCGGAGTTAGGTTCATCAACCAGAATAGGGCTAGGAATGAACACTCCCTGCCTCTACGGAACACAATTGTGCAATGCCACAAGTGTCAGCGTCGTGAGCACGCTTAGAACCATTATTGTTCAGATCAGCCCAGATGCGTGAGATGTCTTGCAGCCCACCTCATCCCACGAAGGACAGCACGACACTAGCCAGATGCATCAACTTGTAATGGGCCTCCACACACTCAACTACAGCAAATACCCTGTGTACGTGCAACTGTTGGAGACCAAACTCAGCCAACAGACCATGAGACAGACACACCACCCACGCGTACAGCCTCTCCACCAGCCATTGGCTGGAACTACCCACCTATCCTGAGCCCCCATCTCTCAGTTCAACCGACCAACCAACCAATACCGGGGCCATCAGCCAAAGAGACCAGGGGGTGTTGACAAGTTTAACCACTTCCGTCCCGTTAAAGTTTTATAAAAAATAAAGTAATAGTACTCCTTACATTCGCTAGATCATGCCACATGAAATATAACTAAAAACATGTCGCCAACAACTACATATTTTCCCAACAAATAAACAAGTGCTTAAATTATTTTAAAAGTATTTTAAATTACTAAACAATTTTTATACTTGATTAATTAAAAATATTATATTTTATTTGGTATTTTTTTTAAATTTAACATTAGTATTGAATGATTAACATTTTTAATATAGTGTGTCTTAAATTTCTGCTGTTGGTCAAACTAGTCTTCGGACTTAAGCTGTCTATTTTGTACACGTGTTTTAAATGATCTCCATTAAATTTAATTATCATTTATTGAAATAAACTAGAGAATATTCAAAACTGTCGTAAGTGTATTGATTTATTATCATTATTTAAAGAAATAAGTCTTTAAGACCTTTAACTAAAAAACCGCGTCGGTATGTAAGATTTGAGATGCCATCACGAACATGTGCAAGATCATTAATTTTAAAAAAAATTAAATATAATTTTAAGAATGAGTGATTTTTACTTATATTTAATATATGTACATTAGGTACTTTAGTTGCGTTATTCTTCTTTGGCCTATTAAATTAATTTTCATATTCTCATTCAAAACTAATTAACTTTGACTTTTATTTTATTCTGAAGACCTAATTTACAGAATAAAACTAGTTAAATATACAATATTCAATACATTTTGATAAAGCAATAGGCAGTTGGCTCCCAAGCTTCCAATTGAGTTAGCGAAAAATATATCGTAGTTGTCTAAACTTGTTTTGCTAACTCGGAATGAGCTAAGAGTTTTATAATGCCTAGGCCTACAGTGCCTAATATAGAAACAACCAAAAATCCTTTGATTACTTAGGCTTTCATAACTTATGCCTATTAAGATCTGGGTTAAAAAATCTACTTTATGTGGTAAAATATAATTATGTAGATATTAACTTATGGGAATATTAGAAGCAAGCTATAGGCCCATAGGTTGTGTACATTGATATTGGTTTTAATAATTAGTAAAGTATCATTTTAAATATGTTCAAAAATTAGCAATTTATTATAATAACAAACAATAGTAGGCCTAACTTCTTGCAGTAGTTTGTAACCATTCAGGAACTTAGGTATGGTACCAGCAACAAATTAACGACGGTAGGCTAGGTATGTTATCTATTTTAATTAATGCATCTGAGATTATATTAACATTAAAAAGAATGGGGATACTATTGTGTTAGACCGTACAACCCCAGAGGGTGAGTAGTTATTGGCTACTATTACCCAATGTGCATGTACAAAAAATTATTTTAAAAATAGAGTAAGACTTAGTCTTTCTTACAAATGACAAAGCCATGACTTTTATTGAAGTTTTACATGTACACATTCATTCAAAAATATCATCATTACTTATAAATTTAAGATGTTTCACTTGTATTTTCAGGAGATGGTGAACAAATGTCTATGACAGGTTCCAGGGTGTCCTAGCAGAGCTTGGGAAAATCCTAAGCTTTCCTTTTTTAAATTTCCAAAACAGGAAAACGGGTAAGAATATAGTAATAACTTGACAGGTTATCTTTGAGCCTCTGTTCATACAAATCCTAGTACATTTCCTGCTATGTAGCCTATGGACACATTTAATCATAGAATTTTTTTTTAATACTAATTAGGCCCTGATAATGTGGATAGAAAGCCTACTTAAGGTGGGCGTGAAATAAATCAAGGGCTCATAGTGAAAGATGGTTTGAGCTATCACCCCAGATATATTTATGATATTAAATAGTAAAATAATAAATAATATTAAAATGAAGCTAAGATGAGGTTGTTATTTCTAATTATAGGCCTATTTAAATTATAATATGTTGAAAAGAACCAGTCAAGAATCAAACTAAGGACCTTTGACTTGAAACTCAAACATTCTAAGATCTCAAATGTGATTTGAGTTGTTATTTTGCATATAATATATTTTATGCTTGTGGATCATTCCACTTCATTTGAACAAAAAAAAATGTTTTGGCACCCATGTTCTCAGATTTTGATTAAGCTTGGTATAGCCTACTCAATCAAAATCTGTAAACATTGGTGTCATGGTCTGGTTGAACTGATATAGAATGGACCCTTGTGTATAACGATATCTTGAACTTTGTATTTGGTATCCTAAATAATTACCAGCACTTCAGTTATATAAAAAAACCTTAGGCCCAAATAGCAAGAATTTGATAGTGAATAAAACTTTTGAGCTATAGAAGATAAGATAAAGGCATTATTAATTTATGCTCTTAAGATTGCAAATGTTAGATTGCGAAATGTAAGCATGAATGTAAAGTAATTCTTGTTACATTATATTCACATATTTTTATTCTGGTCTCAAGTATGTTTGTAATTTCAGATGCAGAGAATTGACCCAACATTGTCTACCAAGCCTTTCACAAGTAAACCAGTTCCGTGTTTGTGCAGTCCATTTCCCTGATGATCAATTTATGAATATTTACCGTAACAGTCTCATTCATTGTGCCATCCCTTCATTACTCCTTCCTGCAGTCATGTATCAAGTTGTTGAGGATCCAGCTACTTTGACAGGGGAGCTAGTGCCGGGCACGTCAAGAGGAGAGCCAGTGGCGGGCACGTCAAGAGGAGAGCCAGTGGCGGGCACGCCAAGAGGGGGGCCAGTGCCGGGCACGCCAAGAGGAGGGCCAGTGCCGGGCACGCCAAGAGGAGAGCCAGTGCCGGGCACGCCAAGAGGGGAGCAAGTGCCGGGCACGTCAAGAGGAGAGCCAGTGGCGGGCACGCCAAGAGGGGGGCCAGTGGCGGGCACGCCAAGAGGAGAGC
>CABFWO010003036.1:6856-23003 GCA_902155825.1 Timema genevievae | reverse complement strand
TTAATACGAAGTGTTGACCCTTGTGGAAGACATTAAACTGTTTGAAATGCTCTTAGGTGGACAAAGATGCGCCTCTTTTCTCATTGATTCTATATCATTGTATATTATTTTATGCGTGTTCTTATGTGGAGTGGTGATGATACAATGTACATTATTCCGTTCAGAAATCTTACGAGTTTATAGAAAGAGAGAGAAAGTCTGTGCGGTGTGCCGTACCACTTATTTTCACCCTGTGAATATTGACACAGTTGAACATATTAATGTTGATCCTCAAAGTCATTATCTAATTTTCATATTGTCTTTTCACCACTCTACTGCGTATTTTAGACAAAGTTGAACCATGGTTGTGCGCTTGTGTAGGAACTTGATTATGTTATAGAAAGAAGAAAAAAAGTAATGTGTCTCATAGGGGTGTGCACAGTCCACTTTTCTAATTCGAAGTGAACTCAAACCGAATACATGAAAAATTATCGAAGTTCAAATATTTTCTTTTAGTTGTTTTATGCTTGGAAAAATATTATATTGTAGTTATATAAAACCTAATGCACTAAAATTACTTGGATGTTATTTTGCACCACTGTAATATTTTGTGTTAATCTGACAAATCAAGCTATTATCACAGCTTACAATTCAATTATTTCAGTTTTTTACATATGAATATTTGTTATATATAAACAGCTCAGAATTACCATATTAGAAAATAAATGAAGTATTTTAGTCGTCAATATTTTTATTAGTGAAGCGAAGTCGAAGCTGATGTTTGTTTCGAAGCCAAGTCGAAGCTTCGCATACTCCTAGTTTCTCACAACAATTTGAACTCAAGGTTTTTTTTATATATATTCTTAGCATATGGGTATATTCATGTTAGGGCACAAATTGAGCCCAAACAGTGAACAAAAAAAATAATTTTTTTGGCAATGTGGCAAGCCATTTTAAGCTAAGCTTATAGCACAACAATACCTATTTTGGTTTGTGTGTAAATATTTTTTAGTCACTTGGCTCCAAATTTGTAGAATTTGTTTTAATCTTGGTTTGTATAAAAAAACAATTTTATCTTTCTCTTAAAGGTTTCATAAGCGTTTGAGTCGGATGCCATTCTGTAATCAACTCCTTGTAACCTGCATTCTTCTTGTTGGTTTACTAATGTTGCTGGACTCTTGACTTTTTTACTATTAAAGACTGTTTGAAGTTGCATTAGTTTACTCAATATATCAAGTGTTTTAACACTATAGGTTCACTTTAATGTAATTGTTCGCAATCAATTGGACAAAATCTCATGCTATGTATTTTTATCTCCATTTTCTTTTCTTATATTATATGTTTAAAAAAAATTCCCATCAGTTTAATTCATAAAACAGTACGGTAAATAAATATTTCTTTCCACACCAGATTATAGGTCAAGATTTATATGTATGACTATATTTATTTGATATAAAAAATATTTTCTTATTCAAAAGTGTTTGTTTATAATTTTCAATCACTTGTACTTTGGTCATTCATTGAAATTGTAATGCCTATTTAACTAAGCTATTTATAGAGAATCATGACTTTTATTACATCAGAAAAGTTTGAACCCTATTTGAAAAGTTATTATAATTCTTGAAATAAAATTTAGATTTATAATTTTTTTTATTCTTGGACATGTTTATATTTTTAGTTCAAGAATGGAAAGTTTTCACTTTTCATTACTGGAGTCATAATACATTTTCAATTGTGTTTTAATGATTCCTGGTGATAGGACAATCATTAAACTTTACCAAAGTGAGTATATCCTGTTTCTGATAGGAAAGAAAATCTGAGAGGCCTTTTTACCTACCAAAATACTACCATATAGTAGAATTTTAGCAGTGAATAAACATTTCAGACACTCATTCCTGCCAGCAATAATTTTTTTTGTAGAGCAGTAGTTAAGTATTTCTCCGCTAGTACGCTAGTAACAAATCTAGTTTATAGTCTGGCTAATAGAGGGCTCTTACATGTGTAGTTTAAAGGTCAGCCGCTAGATCTCTCGTTCAATTAGTACTCCTTCCATTCGCTAGGAGCGGGCTGTTGCACGGAAGACCTTTAACCTGGTCGTCAACAATCTTTAAATAATCTCTGAGAGAGAGTGCAGACTAGGGATGGAAAAAACTGCTCATTTAGTGGAGCAGGAGCAATCTGTTACTGCTCCACCACTGGACCTGTTCCTTTTACCTGCTCCTTTTTGTCACAGTTCCTATACTATATTTGTACCTACTCACAGCCTAGTCTTTTTTAGCACCGCGTCTACTGCCCGTTATGGTTATACGCATTTATGCCAATTACGTCAATGTGTTAGGGATGAAGATGGTTGATTCTAGATAAAGTGTACCCACATTTGTTTGGAATGAGAGTTGAAAACGTTTAGGAAAAATCACCCTCGGTGCACCCAACCGGAATCGAACCTCAATCTCCTTGTCATCGGCAGTCCATTCTAGTGCAAGAGTGAAGCCAGAGACCAGAGGCTGGCAACCCTTTTGCTATCACGGGCTTTATGGGTTAAAAAAATGTTTGGCTAATTTGAAAAAAATTACAGAAAAAAAGTTCAATTTTACATTTACCAATTAGAAATTAGCTAATAAGTCCATTTTTTGAACAAATTGTTTGTTTACTAAATATTTTGTGGGCAAGATAATACCAGTCAGTCAGTGAATTGCCGACCCTTGCCTTAAATAATTTTACCACCAAGCGGGTCCCTTCAATGTTAATCATCAACGTAACAATTTATTGTGAGAATACATCACATACTGTGCTTGTATTGTGGAAATAATGTTTTGTACTACGAATGCTTTCCCCTTCAAAACTCATTTGTGACTTCCCAAACCAACTCTAAACTAGACCTATATTAGATAAGTAAGGTTGCGCCGGACCTGATCTCAGTGCTGTGACAAGAACACAAAGTATCCACTTCCTTTTTACTGTACGACTGCTCCAAAATATCTCCGGAGCATAAAGGAACAAGGTTGCTACGGACCTGTTACAGCGCTGTGTGTGACAGAGACGAGGAGTAAGGTTACTCCGGACCTGTTACAGCGCTGTCTATGACAGAGACGAGGAGTAAGGTTACTCCGGACCTGTTACAGCGCTGTCTATGACAGAGACGAGGAGTAAGGTTACTTTGGACCAGTTCCAGCGCTGCCTGTGACAGAGAGACGAGGAACAAATATACTCCGGACCTGTTACAGCGTGTATTTGAACCGTGGAGCAGTGACAAAAGTAACAGTTCCTTTCGTCTCTCAGCAACAGGTTGTGAATGTGACGTCAGAGGAGCAGTGACAAAGGAGCAGGTTGTGATTTCACAACCCATCCCTAGTGCAGAGGCCACTTTCATCTACTGCTCCTAGGTGGGGTACACACAGCAACTCGCCATTGGCAGTTCAGTGAATACTTGGTACACCAGACTGGGATTCTAACCCCAATCTTTCCATCATCTGTAGTTTAGTCTATTGCAATACTAGCGCCTTGGACCATGCGGCCACCTAAGCGGTTTTTAGTATATTAATAGACTAGCTGAAGTACCCGTCGATGACGTGGTTAGTGATGTCTTGGAATACACAAAGTACCTGCGTGAGTAGAAGAAGCAACCGCCATTTTTGAGATTTCTCACCCCTTTATACCTCTCTCTTACTCCTTAGGGGTTGACATTTGAAAACTCCTTCAAGCCATCTCACCCAGCTCTATAGAAGAACTTTAATTTTAAATTTTAAAGGCTCTTTTTACACTGGTTCAAAAGATACATAAGTGAATTTTTTTAAACTATCAAACCCCCTTATTCCCCCTTTAGAGATCGAATTTAAATTATTAATCGGGGTAGTTTTTCTAGGTAACCTCTTTTATAGTACTATGCCAAGTACCAAGTTTCAGCTTTCTATCTATTCAGGGAGTGGGAGAGTTAGTGATGAGTGAGTGACGGATATCTCTTTTATAGGCCTTTATAGATTAAATTACAAAATAATCTACTATTGATTGATGTATGATCTAATTGTACATATTACCTTCGATTCAAAATTTCGCTGTAAAGCTCTTTGATTAGTATCGGTTCACTTGGCCCACTATTTACTGGACGCAAAAAGATGTTTGCTTCTCGTGTCGATCACTTGATCCTCATTTACATGAGTTTGTCGAGCAGCTGCTCCAAGTCATGTCGACCAGTCGACTGTCGATCACTTGATCCTTCTAAATATGAGGTTGTTGAGCAGTTGACTGTCAATCACTTGATTCTCCTATACAGGAGGTTGTCGAACAGTTGCTCCAAGTCTTGTCGACCAGTTGCTCCAAGTCATGTCGACCAGTTGCTCCAAGTCATGTCGAACAGTTGCTCCAAGTCGTGTCGACCAGTTGCTCCAAGTCATGTCGACCACTTAACATAGTACCGCTTTGGATCTCAGTGGGATCGAGGTAAGTTATTTGTATGTCTAGTGATTAGTTACTAATACAATATATTTGTGGACCTATCTACTAGTGTCACCACTTGTTTTTTAAGAACCCTGTTTCTTATATATAATATAGAATTAAAATCAGTATCCAGTTGGACAAAATAGAACTAATTTCCGTTTCGTTTGGAATATGTTAAAATGTTTAACGATGTAATTTAATTTATAAACAATTTTACTGTTTACAATTTTATAATTCATGGAGAACAAATATAATTTGTTTATTGAATTCCGGAATAAGGGCTAATATTGATTTGATTGCCCAAGATTGCCAATATTAGTTTTATCTATGTTAATAAAAACAGATCCCTATTTAATTTATTTAGTAGTTGATGACGCTACCAATGTAAAATCATCCCTATATTAAAACTAAACTAGTATTATTAACCTATTAAAATGTAAGTATATGTGTTGCTCGCAATTAAAATAATAAAAATATTCTTAATAAATATAGTTGAACACAAAACTTGTAACAAAATGGGATACACTCTTACACAGTATGTGAGTTGCTATGGTTTCGGCTCCGTACAAATTATACTTGTTTATTGATAAATAAACAGTCTGTATTAGAGGAAGTAATTTAGTATCTTGACTATTAATAAAATAACAATTTATTTTTGATTGAGCCCTAAAAAAACAAAAATCTAAGGACAGAGTATTTAGGTTACAATTGGCATCACAAAAACAGCTGTTTATATTTTGTTTGTGTTGAGTGCAGATACGACGTCATCTGATGGCAGTAAGCTACACAGTGTGGGAGTGAGAGAGAGACAGAAACATCAATGATAAATAAAATACGCTCGTTTGCGACCTTGAGAATAGCCGTGGCCGATACAAACGGTTGGTTCAACTTAATAGATTAGGAATGCGACTCGTTTCTTCAGCTGTGCTGGTCGTATTGTTGCGATATATCACTGATAGCGTATCATTAGCATCAATGTCAATTAGCATTCACAACTTTAATAGGTGATATAGAGTGAATCAAAATGGACGGAAGAGAAGGTAAGCTCGCATATCCTTTATTTGTGTAGGCCTAGGCATTGGAAGTCACATGGCAGCGTTACATTCGAAGCAAAGATTGATATAATTTCTTTAAACTAAACTAAAATAGGCAAAATTGAATAAAATGTGAGCGTTTTTACAAAAGATTAAAGAGTTTATTATAAACTTTTTATCTTTTATTTTAAAATGACTGCTTGTGAGTTTTAGCTCGATGAAAACAATAATCGGTTATAGCAATGCAAGCGAATACAACTGAAATTAAATATCAGTTATATGACCTTAAACATTTTGTGAATGTAATAAGCATCATTGTGAGACTTAACTAAGCACAAGTTTACTTAGCTCCCACTCCGGCTGATACTATTGTGCTTAGCTCCCACTCCGGCTGATGGTATTGTGCTTAGCTCCCACTCCGGCTGATACTATTGTGCTTAGCTCCCACTCCGGCTGATGGTATTGTGCTTAGCTCCCACTCCCGCTGGTGGTATAGTGCTTAGCTCCCACTCCGGATGATGGTATTGTGTTTAGCTCCCACTCCGGCTGATAGTATTGAGCTTAGCTCCCACTCCAGCTGGTGGTATTGTGCTTAGCTCCTACTCCGGCTGATGGGATTGTGCTTAGCTCCCACTCCGGCTGGTGATATTGTGCATAGCTCCCACACAGGCTGATTGGTATTGTGCTTGGCTCCCACTCTTGCTGGTGGTATTGTGCTTAGCTCCTATTCCGGCTGGTGGTATTGTGCTTAGCTCCCACTCCCGCTGGTGGTATTGTACCTAGCTCCCACTCCGGCTGATGGTATTGTGCTTAGCTCCCACACCGGCTGATGGTATTGTGCTTAGCTCCCACTCCGGCTGATACTATTGTGCTTAGCTCCCACTCCGGCTGATGGTATTGTACTTAGCTCCCACTCCGGCTGATGGTATTGGAGCATTTTTTTCTGATATCATCCCCCAATGTTAGTCTAAATAAGCTGCGGTTTGCCCGAATTATCTCAATGCCTACTGAAGACTGACACTCACATATTTTTTAATCAATTAATTTCAAGATATCTTTGGTTATTATAAGATGTTATTATATTGTATTATATATTATCAATAACTACTTATTGTAAACATAATGTTGGTGCCCTTTATCTATAGGCCCCAAAGCTACATCATGACAGAGTTCATGCATATATTGGAGCGAATGCTGGTGAATTCTTTAAATAACGTTATGTTTGTTTATTAATACATATATTAAGAACTAAGTTTTTAGTCAAATAATATTGTTTAATATGGTGTTCAAAATAAATGTATTAATAACATTGTGTAGTAACCAATATGCTTTTGTTAGTATTGTTCAGAAATACAAAGTTTACGTCTGGATCTATTGGGTTGGTCTTGTTCTGAATTAAAGTGCATTGACTCTCCATACATTCAGTACAATTGTACAAAATCTGTTTGTACGTTGGATTTCGTCTGTCTGTTTACTTGTTGCCATTAAACTCAAAAAGAATAAATTGGATCGAGACTGGACTTGTTCTGTTGTACGCCTTGTATATAATGGAAACATGGTCATCTATACTGTCACGTTATCTCATCAACGAGCGAAGTAGTGCAGCAAAAACTGAGTGCAAGCAGTAAACACTCGTCGCAGCTGGCATTGCGGGTACATTAGATGGTACGTGATATGAGCTGGGTTGTGGAGGAGTCCGTGTTATTCTTTAAGCTACGTAAGCACATGAAACATTGCTCTTGAATTTTCATTCTTTTTTAGCATTTGAAGTGGTCGAATATGTTGATGTATTGTTTAATGCGAGCGAAGCCGCGAGTGAATGCTAGTTATATAACAGGGGTGGCAACAACGTGGCTCGCGATCCACGTACGGCTTACACCCACCCGTCGAACGCCACTTTTCCCATTGTAAAATAATAAATAGCTTAAAAAAACTGAAAACTTTTCTTAAGCACAATTTTGTCATTATTAATAATACAAAACATATTTTTTTTAAATTAGTAAATAAAAAACACCCAAAACATAACTTATTGTTCGTTTTAACGTATTATTTCAATTATTTGTCATATTTTTTATGCCTTAAATGAGACAATACATTTGGAATAGTGAGAAAAGACAAAAACAGATCAAATAAAATTAATAACTGTAGCATTTTTTAAATTTTGCTCACACATTCGATTATAAGTTGAATAAACACATTTTATTTGGTTAAATAAAAATATTAGTCTTTGTTTTCAAATTAAAATTCAAGTTATCACAAACAATATTTGACTCATTTAATTTACTCATCACCTGCTTCGCTGGCCACATTGTCTAAGACGTCACTCTTGAGCTAGACTAAACTGCTGAAGACAAGAAGACAAGGGTTCGAATTATGGTCGGGTGTACTGAGGGTAGTATTCCCAAATAATTTTCCACTCTCCCATCACGCAAATTTGGTTATGCTTCCTCTAAATTCAACCTTCCTAATTCTTAACTCATTAACGTAATTAGTACATTTGCGTAGAACTTGAACAGTAAGACGCGGTGCTAAGAAAAAGTATTGTTGAGGCTTTTCTGCCGTCCATCTTAGCAGTAAGCTGCTTATAATTAAGTTGATGATCTGTTAGAGCAGTTGAAACACTAGTTAATTTAAATTTTGGCTGTCAAACTGATCTATATTTGGAGTTAATAAATCAAGTTGTAGAATATTCACAATAATAGGTTGTACCAAAAATGGAGTTTAGACTCTTAGCACATTCCTTTACTTAGGGATATATGTGTTCTGGGACTAACTTCCAAAACTCAGTAATCGAACAACAACTTTGTTTTACATGTTTGAATCCTTGGTCCTCTTGAAGTTCCTGTAGCTCCAGTTCTACACCTGCTGAGTCTACCCCAATTTTCTTTGAAATAAGACAATCATTCTCCATTACGTCAGTGAGAAAAGGATTATTATAAAAAAAAGCGAATGATTGCTTAAGTGCTCAAAGATCAACAGAATCGATCATTGAGTTATCCCTACAAGACAATTTAATTTGCAAATACCATTTCTTGTACAGGAAAAGTTTGTCAGCATTTTTTTCAGACAAACTATTAGATTTGAAATTTTGGATTCCAAGTCTCTCTGAAAAAGTGTCAATTTGTTGTGGAAACTGAACACTTTTCATTAGTTTTCCTTTTCCTTGCAATAATACATTAAATATCTGTAAATTCTGAAAAACCTGTTTAAAAAATGCCATGTCTAGCAACCACTGGGTGTCCTCAAGTTTCCCTAGAAGAAATTGTTCGATTAGTTCCAACAACAACAAAAAACAAAAATATTTTTACTGCATAGCTTACTGAGAGCCATACTACTAAGAAAAACCATGATACATCATTCACTGCTAAGTTCTTCCACAAAAGCTTTGAATAACTGGTGTGTTTTTCGAATATATTTGACAATTTTTAGGACAATTTCCCTACTTACTCAAATTTAAGATACTTGGCTTCTAGATGTTCCCTTTGAATAAAGTAATGCAGAGGAAGGAAATTAGGATATATAATCCATCAGTCGTTAAAAGTCCCATGAGCCCTTTTGTTTGGCCTCTAATAGCTGGATCACCATAAAATACAATACTGTCATTCATTCCACTATGGATAGAAGCTTTTTTCAGTACATCATTGAGATTTTCTTTAATGTCAGAGCCACAGGCTGTATTCCTTAGTTATATAAAGTCTAATAACTCTTCTTTCACGCCCGAGTTATGTGATACAAAGCGTAGAATATAGATAATTGTGGTTTATCATGAATCTCTGTAGATTCCTCCAAAGCCAAACTCAATTCAGCGCAGTTCATCAAATTATATTGCAAGCTATTTACAATACCAGCACTGATAGTAGAAATACTGTTTTCAGTTGTACGCCTGGAGACAGGCATTTGTTCAGTACTTTTGTGCAGTTTCTAATTACCCAGATCTAAAACAAACTATTTGTGCAATATTTGTCTTGGCAAATTCTCTTTAGGTGTATGGACTCTTTGCTCGTTCAATATTAAATGCCAAAATAAACAGCCTCTGTTGTTACATTCGCCTACTTAATGAATATAGACATCAATTTACACTAACCATGAAGTTTTTCTTTTAAAGATAAGACTTTAGTTCGCTTTAGAATGGAACCAACAGGAAATTATTTGCTAAAAGTACTATGATGCGTCTTAAAATGGCACTTAAGTGTACTTACCTTGAACTCTCCAGTGTTATTTGACATATGGCACATATTGGCTTACCATGTCTTTAACACAAAAATAAACTCCTCCTACCACTATATCTTAAAGCCTCTATTCTCATATTGATATAAATGTTTTTTAGACGAAATCACCCAACTTTAAAAAAAAGTTCACAAACAAAATGTGAACTGTACTGATATTCAGCAACAGGCAGACTGGCTGGAAGCGTGCTAGGTCCTTAAATATGAGAAGTAACATCGGACAGCGTCTGTGTGTAACTGTAGTTGGTGGGGCGGGCACCCTTGAACAGGGGTGTGGCTCTTCGCAATTTTACCTCAACTATTGTGGCTCCAAAAATCCATGTATTTGACCATCCCTGTAATATAATATAGCGGTAATGATCAACTCCTAGGCTCATGGATATTCATAACACTGGTCAACACTTATTTTATTTCCAAATATATGATATCTTTTTAGGGTAACATTGTGTCACGGATTCCAAATATGGCATCGGTTTGGCTATATTGGCTCTAATTTATGAGAAAATGGATGACCCCAGTGATAAACCTAAACAATACTAAACATTTAATGATCAGGGTAGCCTACTCATAAATCACATGGAAACTGTCTCAAATCATACAAAAGTAAACAAATGAAATACCTAATGGCGTTGTTTTCAGTACAACAACATAAAAATAAACCAAGCTAATTCATATCGTCACAAATAATATACAGATACACGCTGCTTTTATTATTTTCTTTTATGTGGGACATAAGGACAATCACCTTTTTGTCCTAATGGGACCTCTCCCCCTGTTCCTCATTAAAATCACCAAGAATACCCTGAAACCTGTATAAGTATTTATAGAGATTTATGCTCATATTATTACTCAATACTTTAAACTTAGCAAGCATGTTTTGCAACCATTATTCATAAGTGTCAGCTTTGGGGTTACTCAAAAATTTATTGACAGTTAAAACATAAATGCACCAGGTAGATGCTTCAACACCATTCATACAGCTAATTAAATTTGAATCTTTAATGCGTTTATGAATTTGAGGAGCATCAATAATGCTTCACAATTAGTTTTAGTATTAGTGTTTCAATAATTAGTTCAAGTCACGATCTACCCATATATTTGAAGCAATCATCATCATTGACCAAGGTCTTACAAATTGTTTCACGAGTCCAACCTTGATATGAAGTGGTGAGGAAATGATTTTATATCTATCAACCAAGGGCTCATTAATGATGATCGTTGCACCTACAGTCATATTTTCCCTGGAAGGCCATTTAACCTTTTTCCAATGAACCTGTTTTGCCGTACAATCCCACAAGCAGATGAAACAAGAGTATTTTGTTATTAACTTTGCTGCCCAAGTAAGTACATCACAAATGGACCACTGCTGCTTACCATAGCAGAGCTTCTGCAAGACCATTATGATACTTTCATATTCTTCTTTAATTTTTTTTTAGCACCTCGTCTTACTAACCGTTCGGGTTGTACGCCTTTTAGTTTTGTTGAGTGAGCAAATGGAATAGATGCATATCAGTTAACGTTGTGCAATAAAACATATTTGAAGCTTCTGGTGGAGCTGTCTATAAAAAGCCACCATTCTTCTGGTTGATATTTTGGCAGTCCCATTTAGAGAAGAAGTCCTGGAATGGTATTACAGTAAACAAGTTTTTAATCTCTGTTGAAGTATAAAAGAACTCCCCCCTCTTGTACGATACGATTTTATTTTAAATTCAAGTCTTAGACTGTTATTTTCTTTTAGATTGAATATTAAAAGTCCAGATGCTTGCTTTGACATACTGAGTTTTTGAATCAGATCATTGAGGGTTTTTTTGTGAGAATTTCTCAGCAGCTTCCTTCAAATTCACTTCCTCTGGTACCACTTGTGCTACACTCTAAGTCCTGCATTTCCTCAATACATGACAATGGCAGGTCAATCAATAAGGTAAAAACTTGTATGGGAACATCTTAGCTTTTTGGCACAGGTCACCTTGAGGAATCCAAATCAGTATACTCCACTTATGTTTCTTGTAGCTATCAAAGCCTTTCACATTCACAACACAAAACAAACGCAGTGTTGGTTTTATGGCGCTCTTCACACCATAGACATACAAAAGTTTAAACTTTTCCTTTTTCCATTTTTCCACTGTCGTTGGCACTCTACACAAGTTTTGAATACTTTATGTGCACCCCAATACTGAGCTTGATCTCCAAGCTTCACTCAAAAATTAGAAAAAGGTGATTGTTTTACAAAGTCAGCGAGTTTTTATTTGGCTTTTGCAATGTGTATTCCCCACGAATGTATCAGAATGCATTAGGATTGTTTAAGCACCCTTTTCGTGCAGAGCTCCTCCTCCTCCTCCTCTGCAAAAAAAATCAATATGAATACACGCAATTGTTAAAATTGCAAAATAATGTTAACAATAAGGTTATATTATATATTTTGATAAAAACAATGTTAAAGAATGAAATTACAGATTAAACCCTGCTGCATAATTGAGGTAAAATCATAATTTTATCCCATTATCTTAAGTACATTCAGCAAAACTAATGCCATATTTGGATTTAGCGCCCCCAAAATATCCTAAAATCTTTCAAAATCATTTATTTAGGTTTGTATTTTTGTAGGTTTCATTTCATTTGTGTGTTTAAGCACACAATTTTAATAAATAATATGGTATGTTTGTATATTAATATTATAATATAATGCTTACATACTTTACGAACTAGGTCAAGACTATCTATTGAATATGGCTGGAAAAGTACATACTACAGTTGGAGGTATGAGATATTAAAGACCTAGAATCCCTCAAACTTGATTCGCTTTCCGCAAAATAAATACTTTAAAATTTAAAGTATTTATTTCGTGGGAATCGAAGTAAAAATGGTGATATAATTTTTTCCCCATTGTTGTGTAGCTTTAATTATTGGTTCATAGTTTCAGCTGTGGTAGAGAAAACTACTCACTTCTTAATAGTTTCGAAGTACATAAGAACCCGCTAGAAATATGAAAGCTTATGGTTAATATTTACCCAATTTTAGAAACTATTGTTGAAAGAATTATCTTTCTTGATGCAGTGCTTTCAGAGATGTTAAAACTTAAAATATTCCGAGAAAGATTCTTTATAAATAAGCAAATAAATATTTTGAATAACTATGCAATTTATACTCTTATCACTCACAAAGTACATCAATACATAGAGTAAGACACGCTATTGGGTACGCCCAATGGTAAAATGTATTATTTTGTAATTGTCGTAGGGATTTAGCTGGTATTGAATAGAATTAAATAAACTTAGAGTGCTCCGTATTGTCGACGGCTCTCTTACCCAACATACGGGCTTCTACTCTTAGTGGAAAATCAACAATTAAAACTATTTTTCTATAAACTTTGAAATCAAATTTCTTTAAAAATTGTTGCTAGTGAAGAGCTTACAAACCATCTTAAATGATGGCGACATCTATATCACAGGACATGACGTGTGCTATTATATAATATATTTATGAATAAGTATTTTACAAAACCATTTTCAACAACTGAAGTTTGAATTTTAGCGTTATCAACAATGTATGTTTATGGATTGGAGATCATTAACTAGTTACCTGCGAATTTACTTGTTGCTATTAAACTCGCTGAATGTAAGCAGGCTGCCGCTCGCTTTACCCAGCGAGTAAAGATGATGACCAGACTACTTTACTCGCTGAATGTAAGCAGGCTGCCACTCGCTTTACCCCAGCGAGTAAAGATATGACCAGACTACTTTACTCGCTGAATGTAAGCAGGCTGCCGCTCGCTATACCCCAGCGAGTAAAGATGATGACCAGACTACTTCACTCGCGCACAAGTTCACATGCTAGCGAGTAGATAGTAATATCACCGTGTGTAATTAAGGCTAGATTCGGTGCACAAACAAGACTATCACGCGTGAACTATTCATACAAATTAATGAACATACTTTTATCCTGGAAACTATTTTATTGCGTTGCTAAAGGAAGAATGGGTTTATATTAACTAACTAAAGATGATAGATATAAAAAGCAACATTTTTTAATTGAAGAACGATTTTACCATGTAACCGTAATAGTGGTTTATGAACATAAATAAACTATTGGATTAAATATTACTTTTGCATCATATTAATTATAAGGTTTGGTAAACGAAAGGTGTAAATTATCCCAAACTGCTCTGATTTCGGTATTAGATGTAAAAATATAATAATAAGTTATTATAAAATAGTCAGATGTTACTTATAGTTAGTGTAGTATGTCTACAAGCTACTTAGGCTAAGTTGGTTTAAAAGTAACAAGTAAATAACGATATTTTCCGATCCTTCCAAGACAAAGTAAGAATATATTGGGTTAATTGATATATATTTATATCCACAGTAATAATTAATACTGTATTTTTTATTGAAGGGAGGAGTTTTCTACTTCCTGAAGTTTAGGTTTGATATATAAGAACTATTGTTAAAGTAAAATATTCATTGCTTAAATGTCTCAAATTTTATTTTTAGCATTAAATGGAGAGAAAACCAAAGAAAAGACTGACCTCGGTGAAGAAATGATTTATTTTAAAGGTAAAGTATTATATATATATATATATATATATATATTAGAGATTGTGTTAATATTTAAGAAATATTTCAAACTATGCGATTCTAATAAAGAAATGTTATATTTCAGGAAAGAATAAAATGAAAACGGATCAAGAAATTAGTTTAGGTAAGTTTATTAAGTAATATCTAATACATATTATATTACATTTTAAACACATCCACCTTTTTAAATTTAAATTCAACTATACTGTGGTTTAACTTAGTAAACATTGACTTTTTGCTAGAAATATTTCGAGGGAAGTTAGAAGTGTGTAAGATCGTTCTAGAAGGTGATCTAACTAACAATAGAGATGGGAGGGAACACACAGCACTCTATTGGAAAATGTCTAACTAAGAACGGTTGTACACTCTTGAAATGGTAGCTCAAAGTCTAATTACACAAACACTGTTCTAACCCATCTAAACGTAAGAGAAAACTTAAATTTAACGGGCAAGTAAAGTCTGAAAACAAAAAAAATTCAAAATGAGTTTCCGGGAAATGGGAAGGGATTATATTAATATAAAACACAGTCTAGATAAGATAGGAAATTGAAAGTTGGCAAGTAGGTTGGAAGACCACTCTACGTAACCATATAAGTTCTAACAGTTGACATTTTTGATTTTGGGTTGGTTAGAACGGGGAGGGGCTCAACATTTGCAAAATAGGCATAACAAACTTTTATGTCTGTTAACTGAAATTAGACAGGAATGTATCTAATTCAAATAACCATACAAGTCTGATATGTTTAAATCATAAAATGGAACTCCAGGAAATGGGGAGCTGGGGGAAGTGGGTTCTGTAAGGAGACATGGTGTGGGTGGGGCTATTGCTCTAGATCTTAGCTATCTGACCTTATCTTACCCCTGCCCTCCTGACCTATGGAGTGAGATGGGGACACCATGAGAGCGAATTCCACTATCCCCAGATGGTGGATGATACGTGAGAATGATGGTGGTGGAAAGCAGAGAGGACCTACAGTTTAACGTGGGCTCCGAACCACGGTGGGGGCCTGGAATTCCACACATTCACAAAGCGTGAAAGCACACACATTGCCAGAGGTGAAGGAATAGTTTGGTATTAGATAAATCTGTGCCAGGACCAGGATTTGACCCCTAACACAGAGGTCTGACACCTTACCACTCAACTGTCAGGTCCCCTCTATAAGGAGATATTTTTTATATAATATTAAGATTTTCCAGGAATATAGAGGGATAACTTCGAATAATCATTGATGTCTTAAATATAAGAAATTTTTAAGCAGTGTCTTATTGTAAAATGTATAACAATGGTAATTCTTTTTCTTGAAAAATTTGTTGTACACTTAATATAAGTTTGAAACCGCGGGCAAGCCCGAATTGCGCCAGTAATTAAGGGATTTAAAAATGTTCACTTAGCCCGGACCCGAATTGCGCCAAGTCTAGTTCAGGTGAACGAGGGGGGATGAAATAAACAAACACCAACACAAACAAGCTCTCGCCACGTTTTGTCTTCCCTTCCTTGGATAAAATAATGTAAAAACGCCCTAAGAGCCCCAAACACGATCTGTATTAGCTTTTCTGACATAAGTCTGGCCAGTATTAACAAATTATCTCGGCAACGGTAACTGTACAGATGTGTAATTGTTTTATTTTTGTTTGGGTTTTGTATGGACCGTGATATTAGCGATAATTATTGATATGGAAAGGATTTATAGTGAAAGAGGGAAATATCTGATTGTCTATAGTAATTATACGTATCAACAGGTGAATCAATTGAATTTGACGAGGGAAGAGAGGTGGAGATGCACTAAAAAGGACTGCAAGGCCAAAATATTCACGCTTGATGGAGGAAATATTTTCTCGCGGATTGAAAATCAACACAACCACGAATCACTACTAGATCAAGAGTAGAACAGAAAATCCA
>CABFWO010003035.1:76240-99284 GCA_902155825.1 Timema genevievae | reverse complement strand
CTTGTTGCACCTCCACCCTCTCCTTGTTGCACCTCCCACCCTCTCCTTGTTACTCCTCCCACCCTCTCCTTGTTGTACCTCCCACACAAAGTACACCTCACATCCTCTTGGTTCAAGGAGGGGGAAAATAAAAGTTACTTTATTGAAATAATAAACCAAAAGGGTCTAAACAATAGAAATAAATAAAAACATAGTAATTATAGGCTCGTTTTATCAAAACGTAAAAATAACATGAAACTGATATACTGTAAATGTGATGAAACACCAATTAAACCAAGGAAATTAAAGGTAAACAGCGAACTAGAATAAATCATCCCCAGAGTCACTTACTTTTATTGTTTTAAGGATTATGTAGTATTTTTTACCTTCATGGAAGCATTACGCATAGAATAGTTTGAATGAGAGCACTCCTAACATTTTCCGCAAAGAATTTAGTATTGGGTGGAAGCGAAAAAAAGGCGTTCACAGCTGCGCATGTCCAATTCTTTTCGCCCAAAGAGAAACTCTTACTTCTGCCATAACTATGGGTGTATAGCCCGGACGGTTAGCAAGACGTGGTGCTAAAAGAAGTTAAGACTAGTATATAATTATGGTTTGTATGACCTGGTATCTCCGTATTTAATCACACTAATAGGGTAGGGATGAGGAAGTTAGATTTGTCCTGGTGAACTAGGCCATCATATCACGTTAGCAACAGGTGTATTCACTGATGTCTTGCTCACTCTCTCCTAGTATTACTAGGCTGGCGTTAACTGGTGACTCAGATGGCATTAAAATATATGCACGTTATAAAATATTTGATAGCATTTTAGCTTTAAAATCAATTTGTAGCCGATGTTAAGCTTTTAGGCTTAGCAATTTACAATCAAGCGTAGATAGCCTATTTAAATGCTAATATAGGCCTACCTCAAAGCCAATAAACCTCTACTATTTCAAGTACTAGACACACCAAGTTAACATTGTCACTTCAAATTATTTAGTCTGAACTATTTTTCACTAAAGATCGTCGCGAGAACGCAGACTACTTCAACAAAGTAAAAGCACTCCCGCTCGTAAAAAAAGTCACCCGGATCACTGGTATTTCCAAAATATGGCGTCAGATAGAACGTGTCTGTGCCATCTACTCCAAGTTGAACTGAACTTGAGTGCGAAGCGGAAGGACGTTTGTCTGACCAGGCTACATGTCTGTCTGACCAAGCTACATGTTTGTTTGACCAATCTACATGTATGTCTGATCAAGCTACATGTATGTCTAACCAAGCTACATGTATGTCTGACCAAGCTACATGTATGTCTGACTAAGCTACATGTTTGTTTGACCAAGCTACATGTATGTCTGACCAAGCTACATGTGTGTCTGACCAATCTACATGTCTGTCTGACCAAGCTACATGTCTTTCTGGCCAAACTACATGTCTGTCTGACCAAGATACATGTTTGTCTGACCAAGCTACATGTTTGTCTGATCAAGCTACATGTATGTCTGACCAAGACGCTGGTTGCTATGAACGTGAGACTTAAGAGGTTGCACGACAGGAACCCCAGGATGTGGAACAATGTGAATCATTCTGGTAGATTCTCGAATCTTCTAGTCAACGCTTTAACAGCCCCCCTCCCCTTCTTTCCAGCCATTCCTGGATAAATGTAGCCACAGCCACGTTCTGTATATAACAAAGGCCCAACCGAAGATACGATGTCTTTTTGAATTCACCCTGATCACAGACACAACTCACTTGTTAGGGGGTATCTATGATGCCACTATGGCGGTTATTATTAATAAATTATAATTTTCAGCTAAAATTCACTTTGTAAATTTTGGACTTAAAATTCTTTTCAAAATTCACTTTCAGCCAAATTTCTTGTCATGTTTATTTATAATTGTCATTTTGTGTCACTTTGAGAAAGTCACTTGTATGTATCAATTTCTCTGGACTCATTTAGACATAATAAAATATCCATCCCTTTGTTTAAAGCAGATGTTTGTGTGTTATTTTGATAAAGTGACTAAGACCTTATTCTGACGGAACTATTCCTTGCATTTTTTGCCATTTTTTTCTAAAGTTAAGTTTTTCTTGGCTGTTTTGGCTATAACGATATATTTAATGTTGAAAAAAAAGGCGTTTATGATTGATTGCCACCACTGTGTGTTAATTATTATGGGCTACTATGATACTTACAATTAAGTAACCTTTTTAGTGACTTGTGAACAGAACTAGTCACGCTTGGAGAATCACAAGTTGGGCACTTATGCCTTTACACGTCAATGTCCATAAAGATTGTATGACGACATATTAATTTAATTTGTATCCATCCACTTGATATAAGTGACTTGTTATATCACTTTGCCTGTAGGCTTTTGTGTCTTTAAATATCAAACTTTTTACAATCGTTATTAAATATTTATTTGGATACTAAAAAGAAAGTGTGATATTTTGTTAAAATCACATTTAAATATTTATAATATTAATATTGTTATAGATCTTAATATTAATATGAGCTTTCATTGAAATATTAGTATTAATATTTCGTTGAAAAATTTATATAATTAATACTAATGTAATTTAATATTAATAATATTACCATTGATATTTTTATTAATCTTATAAAAATTTAATTCTGTAATATTCATATTAATGTAGAGTTAAACTAAATTTCAGCTCCATGCATTAATTAAGTTACTTTATCTTTACAATGGTATGTGAAAAGCATAAAACAGCAAGTTTTACCCATTATAGTTCCTGAACTGTAAGGAATTAAATCGTTGAATCACTTTTTATAGATTAGCGCCTTAGATTGTAACGGGCTACACTAATTTAGCCCGTACATGAAAAGTAAAGGAAAATGAAACTAAACTGCAGTTTATTAACACACTGTGTGATTGTTCCATACTGGGTCGCTTGAGTCCTGCCCGACTAAACGACCGATTAGAACTAGCGAACGCGGTAAGAACACCTTGTCAACTGAAACATTAAAACATGACTGAACGTCCGCTCTGTGGTTCCTCGGACTGCGGCCAGCTGTAGTTTTGTTCTGGACGATTCTATCAAGTGCCAGCCTACTCTCCATCCCGCTCCACTCATTACGGGGCGGCCAGACTGAGCGAGCGCGCGAGCGACTAAAATATAAAATAGAACACATTGGTTGTAATGAGAGGTGGCCAGACTGGAGCGAGCGAGCAACTGAGCGCGCACGCTTGAAAGATAGAACTGGTTCTATTTTTCAAGCGCACACGCTTGACCCGGTACAATCTAGTTTACAGGTGCTAAGCAATATTATTGTATGTTGGTTCATTGAGTGCTAGGAAAACTTCTCATTTTGACATTTTTATTACTATCAATAGGTTTAGCACACTTGCTACTAGTGGCCTAATTTAATTGGTAAGATCATAAACCATACCTATATGTATATATATACAGATATATATATATGTAAAACTGATATGTTAAAATACTTCAATATTATCAAAGTAGGCCTTTATAAATAAGAATCACCATTATCGTGGAGAGAGGATGAGAAAACCACAACAATAAATCACTTGTCAAAACTTCCCTCATTTCACTGAGCCAAGATTCGGAGCCTCCTCGTCAACAACTATCGAGAGCTATGCTAATCACGCGCTCGCTCGCCAGTCTGGCCACCTAGTCGCTTGCGCGCTCGCTCGCTCACACGCTTGTCAGTCTGGCCGAACCCTTAGACGTCAGATTCATTTTGTATATAATTCAGAGCCTCTCGTGCTATGTATTCAATTCCAACAACTCGTCTCACGAGCATTCAGGAGGCTTCAGTTCAACGTAACCTTCAAGTAGTGGTCAAGATGAGTGTTGAGTCAGTCTCACCCCCTTGGCGCAGATAATGTAATATTTGTTAAAATTATATCTTTAATCTTTTACAGACTTGTACTTTTTGATCTTCTTCATTTGAGAAGCTTCAATGTAGGTTAAGTGCAATTGTTACTCCTTGGTAGAATCTGTTTATTTTAAACAGAGTGTAGTCCTTATGGCCACACTATGTCTAGGGGTGTGCGAAGCTCCGAAAAATTCGAAACTGAAGCGTATCTTGGTGTACTTCTTATTCAATTCTAATCCATGTTTGGCTTCGCCAGCCATTCGAAGCTTCGTCTGCTATTCGAAGTCTAGTGATTATATTACACTTATATTTTATCAACTTAGAGTGAACCAAAATTACCTCAATAAATAAAATATATTTATATCAAACAAATTTGCTTTACGTTTTTGGTAAAACTGGGAAAATTTACTTAATACTTTAAATTTCAAGATGACCATAGCATTAAATCTCTAACCGTAAACCGCATTGCTCACAAACATTGATTGGTACCAACTGAAAATGAATTTATTCCTATTGAAAGTGTGGATTAAACAAAATAATAAAAGATGTTTATCTTCAGTGTGTTTAATTAAACTTTTTAAGTATTTCTTGAATATTTAAAATATATTTAATATTCCAAAACTCACACACGCAGTCATTTTGGTTGCTTACTACATGGATCAATAACATTGAGTCATGCATGTGCTTTTATTCTTAAAACTCTTTAAGTTTATCTTTTTCACACATTTGTCTACTACATTTAGCCATGCCTTACATAGCCTTAGCCCCTTCCCTTTGATCACATTGACACATTCTACCTTCATATATTTGCTTTGTCATTCGTCATCTGATCCACATTCATTCTCTCAACATGACAAAACTAACGTAAGACGCTTCCTTCACACTGCCCTATTTAATTCCCTTTCAAACCGCACTTCATCAGCATTATCATTGATAAACTAAACCATGTATTCGTGGGAAGAACAAGGGAGAAATCTTACCTATAGTTCTTATGATTGCTGAATTAGGAGCAGCCATAGGATGTGTTGCTAGAATCACGAAAGCTGCCAATAGTGCCAAAGTTGATAAACACAAGTGAGCTGGGATCAGAGACATTATCGTATACTTGAATAAATTGCTTTAGGTAGAAAGATGTATCTACTTCCGTAACTAAATAAACTGACTACCTAGACGTGATACTACCGAAAGAGATTTACTCAATTAAGCTAAACTTTTATAAATTCCTTTCTTTGGTAGTGTATGTGCAAGAGACGATTTACCTACAAATATATTGTGGATGAACGAGAGTTGTAACATTAATCTCTATAGAGATACTGGTAATGGTATTCATTGGGTAATATATAAAAATGTGGAGATTGTGTTTGAATACTTTGATAGTTTCGGTAATCTAAGTTAACCGTTCTAACTTGTAAGATATCTCGCTGGATTACCTATCAATGTATTATCATACACATTATCAATCGATTATTATTAGCACTGCGTCTTACTACCCGTTCGGGTTATACGCACTTACGCTAATGTGTGATGGTAGGATGATTGTGAGATGAAATGGAGGAACTACAGTTTAACGTGGGATCCGAACTACAGTGGAGGCCTGGCATTCCTCACATTCACAAGTTGTGATTAATACACATCTTGTCAGAGGTGAAGGAAGGGTTTGGTAATCAGATAAATCTGTGCCGGGACAAGGGATTGAACCCCAAACCCCCAGCACAGAGTTCGGACACCTTACCCCTATACCACCAGGTCACCTACGTTATAAATAGAATGGGACTGTATTCTGTTGTCATACACGTCTTGCTTGTATTCCTTAAGAATATGTGTTAGTGACCGAACATAGTAAACATGTCTATGACGCTTACTTTGACGGTTCAGCGCTAAAATCAGATAAATATTTATTTTATTCTTAACCTAAGAGGCAAAGAGGATAGTCAAAAGGAAAAGTGTATCCGACTGAACAATCTGGCAACGTTTAATTATTCCACCCGAATATAGACGAACGTAATTTTAAGTCCTTTTGCGATGGGAAAGAATACATATTTTCTGCAGGCACTTACGAGCTAGAAGGTTTGTATCTATATTTTTACGAGGAGTGGTTAGGAACATTGTGAAACTCTATATCATTGGTGATCTGACCGTAATGAAGAGCTACATTACCTGTGATCGAGATATTGACTTTACTCGACCTCGTACGTTTACATCTCAGTTAGGTTTCGAGACCAGCCTTCTTCCACGGTGGGAAAACAAACATCTCGACCGATACTGTGAACGTGATCCGTGTTGAGGGCAGTCTTCCTAGTGAGGCTTGAGTAAACAAAGAACCGAGCAACACCCTAAACTAGTTTATCATGGCTGTCAATCCTGGCTATATGTTAGTGGAAGCGCTGAATAATATAATTTACCTTCCCTTGCCGAAATAAGTCATAGATTCCATATTGATACGATTAGTTGACGAACAAGGAGAAACAACCAACTTTAGGGACAGTATTATATTATTATGACTACATCTGAAATAAGTTGTGATGGGACTCGTACTAGATAAAACAAGATGAAGCTCTCTTCCTTGATATATTGAGAGGTCTCTGTAAGCGTTAAAATCTGCCAATAAAATCTCTTTACGACAGTTATGCTAAACGCTGTGGAAATACCGTATGGCGATATAGTGGACATTGCAGAGCCTGTCACATTCTAAATTACTTTGAGTGGTTTCCAGTATCATTCCTATACCTCGTATAGTCCCAGACCATTAGCTGCCGGGAATGGACTTTGGATATATGTCCAGAAAGAACGATTGAACACCTTACCACACCGTTCACTTTTGCATATCAGAGGAAGATTGCTGCTAGATATGGGTGCAGTAGAAAGCATTTCAAGAATTGTCAATAGCAGTTTACTTCATCTCTTCTTTAGAAGTGCCTACGAGATCAACGGGGTGGATATCGATCAATCGAGAAATTTAGGTGTATCAAATCAAATCAAGAATTATCTATCGATTCGGAAAGGTGAGCAAACGTACCTTGAAAATGCAGGGTTGAGACTCGATGGAGTAGAGGTAGGTCCTTCGACCGTCATCTTTGACAGATGCATCACTTTACGTTTCATATTAGGATTCGCAAAAGACTATTCCCGCATATTGATAAATGCCAAATGCCAATAACGTTAGTACTTGTCTGGTCGATGACTGACATTAATGTGCTATTACAATCTGACAATGATTCACCTTCCAAGATTGAACTAAGTAAAATCTCTTGACTAACGTTTAGCATCAAGATGGAGAATTGAATCGACTCAATCTGTTAATCTTTATAAATAACGGGTGAGCTATCAATCTTCCATTTCGTAAGTGACCTGTTCGACTAGTTTAGCACCGAGTCTAACCGGTTTCAGTTAGACATGGTACTGAGTAAATCTGCCTCCTCGATCACTCCGAAGGGTTATCGATTTTTCAATTTGTTCCTCCACGTCTTGCAGTCCTATTGTCAACTTGCTTTAGGTTCAATTCATTCCTGGTTTATGCTCCATATATGCCCAAAATACCTTGACATCACGTCGGTCTATATTTTTCCTAATACGTTATAACAGTAGTTGTACATCTGGGGTTAGTTCCTATATCGTATAAACTATATTTCCCATAGTTTGGGCCTTAACACTTTAAAGGAGAGACAAGATCCACTCAATTTGGAATTGGTTCAGTCGTGGTCACGCTAAGCTCAATACATTTTGGTTTACCCTCTCTCTTATTTATTTCTGTTGTCTGGTTCCCTCAACGTAGGCCCTACTGCAGTAGATCTTCCATCAAGTCAGCAGTGGACACGGCTAAGGGCAAGCATATCCTTGTCTATTGACATATTTACCACACTACTCTCTTTTTAAGCTTCTGCTGATTGTTCCTCTCAAAGCGCTCTAGTAGATACGCCATAGAGTCACGAGCATAGATTCACGAGCAATAATATCCTAGTCAGTGGACATATTGACCCTATTAGAGATTACATACATACAAGAATATTGACATATTGACCACATGAATAACATAATATACAAACCTTCAAATGATATAATCGCTGCACATGGGACTGAATATAGCAACATATAGATTAGCATCAAGTCCTCCTTCGTGAAGTCGGCAATCTGGGCGTCGCGTCGGTCACGTTATCAAAGCGGCTGGGGAGAAACACGCTCCACTACCCATCTATAACAGCTAGCAGTCGATGTGCGAGGCGTGATTCTATTGCCTTCAGACTGGTCACGTAGTATTCTTGACCCACCTCTAGCTTGGTATGTTTTATGTTTCTCACCCAACTCAATGTGCAATCGTGTGACCTACATTTCTGATGAATCTTGTTGAAGAAGATGAATTCTAATGATTTCTCTATTATCAGGCTGCCCAATATATAGGTTGCGCGAGAATGGTTAGACCTACCCAGAGGGTGCTGAGGTCCCACCAGTAAGCGATTTAGGGATAAGAGTCTCGCGATCAATATCGGCTCATGCGAATCCAGTGTACTAAAATATGCGTGGAGCGATGGAACTCATCCGTTTGTTTTCTCTATCAGGATGATAAATCTGTACTATGATACAGATATATTTCTTTATATATTCATTTACGTTAATTTTCTGATGATTTTAAATGAGCTTCTGCTATTTTTTTCTATCACTTCATCAACTTTTCGATAAAGCTGATGTGACATCCCACTATTAAAATTAAATCATGTCAATACAACAAAATCATATCTTGCGACATTTCACTAATATTTAAAAAAAGTGTCATCGAAATCATGTCTTGTGACATCCCGCTATTATTTTTTACCGTACCATAAAAATTATACATCAGAAGCACACACATCAGGAAATGAGAGACACTTGGTAATTCGTACACAGTCACATAAATAAGCATAAAAGAGGTCTAATAATTCTAATGATATAAACACGTATCAGAAAATGAAAGACACGTTAAAATATTTTTACCGATTGCTGTTGAATAATTTCTTCTGGCGTTATGTTATTATTTTTATACAAGCCAAGATAGCAAGGAGTGTTTCAGTAAAATGCACTAGCGTTCACCTTGTAAGAAGGTGGGGAAATCACATTTATGACGTAATCACTTTTAATAGCTTGAAATGAGGATTTATACCGGGTCTCTTGAATCAGAATCAAGAGTACCATACAATTAATAGACCAGTTATTATGGCAAAAGTATGCATAAATTTGACATGGCAATATATATAGTTTAGGAAGTTTCAATAAACTATAACTTATTGACAATCTTTTTATTTGTTTCAAACTGTAAATTTATCATATATTTTCTTTATTTTTATTTTCGGATAAACGGGAACAAATAATTTGCTGGTGTGCTAAAACTGTTTTATGTTTTTATAAGATACCGTTGTGTTAATTTCATCTGAATACCATAATAAAAATATAAACGTAATTTATGAAATAGTAAAAAAAAAAATTATTTCCTAAAAGTTAGTTGGTTTAGAAATCGATTAAAAAAATATATTTTTAGTAAATCTTGGAGAAAACTCAAAGTGAAATATTATTTTTATGGCGTTTTTATACAAACATATTATTTAATCAGATATTTCCTGTCAGTCTTAAATAAACAATGCTTAATAATTATCCTAGATTATTTTGGTGTAATCTTGTTAAGTTTGACTTTGAAAGGTTAGGTCTAGGAAAAAAATTTCCAGGATATTTTTATATTTATCGTGGGATACTTAAATAGGGTTCCTTACCCAGCTACATTGCTAAGAGGTTCACAGCTGCCACCCAGACAAGGAGATGCCAATGTCACAGCATCAAAAGGAGGAAAAGTATTCCATAGAAATTTTATTTTTCTCTTCACTTAAGTGATCACTCATTTTTATGCTTCATACAGAACTCTAAACTGATTCATGATCACGCCGTTTAGGGAAGCCAATCATGACGAGGATAGGAGGAGCCAACTTCTGGAAGGCACCTTTAAAACTCAGAACTATCGGATACACGGTAGCGAGCACACCGATCAGTGGAAGAAACAACTAACACTCATTACAAATAATATCTCCTCTAGAGACCACGGGATTCACCCTCATCCACACAACAACTTTGAACCAGCACTTGGGTATTATCAATATTTTTGGGCACTGGTTGGAATTCGGGTGAAATGTATTTGATAATGTCGCTGATTTTAACGTCTTCAGGGTAGATTAAACTGATGTATAGACGTGGGACTTAAGATCCGTATATTTAATACATTTTATTTAAAAGAAGGAACATTTTCCGGAAAAAAAAAATTAAAGGAATATTTTCCATTCGACATGTATAAGTTCCAAGAACCATTTTGGATGTGATTCTTCGATACAAAATAAACTGGATCGTACATATTCTTAGGAAGATATGTCTTCTGTATAACGTCATAGAAGAAAAGGTTGAGGGAAAGAGGAGCTTACGAAGAAGGAGGATTAAACTATTAGGTAATAATAATAATAAATAATATTATAACTTTCTAAGTATACTAAATGTTCTTTGCACATATTATTTAGGTACATGATATTCAAGAGCCATCAGACCATGCAAAGGGACTAGAACTGAGTTCAGATGATGCTTCTCGTGTAAATGTTGAGCGGACTTACCGCAACCATCTGGTCGAGTGCAAATCCCTTGTGACCGATCCACCTGTAGCGGTATTTGGCGACGCCCCGTGCGTCGTCTATGGGCAGGGTGAAACGGCTCAGGGTGAGGAAGGCGGTTAGGTTGGCCGTGTAGAACGACGTCAAGATGGTAATAAAGATCCACCACGTTGCGAACAGCAGCCTGGACGAGTCTGTAACAGGTCACGTCAATAGGTTAGGTTAGGTTAGGTTAGGGGCCGTCCTTAAATTACGTAAGGTTTTTTTAGAGGGGAGTGGGGTACAGTATTTTCTTACGTTTTCTAATGATAGGGGTCTCTGAATCTATCTTACGTAAGGTTTTTACTATCAATGTTTATTGTGAGACAATCTAAAAAAAATGGCAAAAAAATAAGGATGTTAACTATAAAAATTCATTAATATTTCATTTACTTACGTGTTACACCCAATTTTATTGCAATAAAGTATTATACAACTTCATATCACTCGCTTTGTCACTAAGCCCCGGGTTTAAAAATAAACAGACGATTAAAATAATTTAATTTACCGAATTGTAAAAAAAAAAATCGTTGTGGGTTGGAATGTTGATGGAAAATCTTATTACACCTTACGTAGGGAGAGATGGAATTTTAAAATTATGAAAAAAGCCTAACATAATTTAAACTCTAATGAGCACATAAATAGGGATGAAAATCATGTTGCTAACAGAAGCCTGAAATATTTTGGGACAGGTCACGGCACAATGATAATTTATTAATGTCTTTCTCTTACACACACACACACACACACACACACACACACACACACACACACACACACACACACACACTCACTCACACACTCACTCACACACAAAATCACTCACACACACAATCACTCACACACTCAATCACACACACTATCACTCACACATTCACTCATACACACACATATATATATAAACCAAGCTTTGACTATCTACTCTTATAATACTGACGACCACTTTGTGTTTATGATTTTAAATGTAAATGGTTCTTGGTTTTATTGTATTCATTAATCTGGTCAATTAATCTTATTGTACGTTTATTTTTTTAATTATAATCATTGTCAAATATCTTTTATTGAAAAGTGCCTCAGTACAATAACCAAAATGTTTTCTAAAGGGTTGGGTGGGAAAATAACAGTAGGGAAATCAGGTGGGATTTGAACCCTGACCTCTATCTCAAAGGTGAGCCTGTTAAATTTATTGTCACTGGTTCGGGCATATTCAGATTCTCTTAGTGATTTAGTAAGAATGAGGTTGAGTGCTCTTAGAATGCTAGTGTAGTGTTAGTGTTCTATTAGGACGGTACACAAGAAGGAGAGTGAGTTCTGTTGGAGTGCTAATGTTGTGTTAATGTTGGTTTACTGTAGAGCCCCTCACCTCTCAAGCTCCATTCACGCTCTGGCGATATTTATTGGTTATTAATATGGGTCATTATTCCAAACAAACAAATATATTCACTTAAAACACACAAACACAAAAACTAAACTAACACAATAACTAAAACTATTCTACCATCAAAACTACAACAACACTAATAATAGACTACATTAGCCTAATTCTTACACGTTAACTCTAGTTTTGTCATGACCGCCCTCATTATCTCTATATTATCGTTACAACGATGAGGGAAGATCCAGACACATCATAGACATGGTTTAACTCAAGGTACAAAGGACCAGTAGTACAAAATATTATATCGTTCGCCATGAAGTAAACGAATATTCTTAATGTGGGTGGTAAATAAAATGATAGTTTTCCAATCATATTAGTTTTTAATATCTGCCGATTAAACTTTAAAATGTAGGCCTATATTATATAGTGTAGAGTACTCTCTGCTGCAACTGTCATTAGTAAAAATAAATGGTACGGTGCACCGCACAGACTTTCTCTCTCTTTCTATAAACTCATAAGATTTCTGAACGGAATAATGTACATTGTATCATCACCACTCCACATAGGAACACGCATAAAATAATATACAATGATATATAATCAATGAGAAAAGAGACGCATCTTTGTCCACCTAAGAGCATTTCAAACAGTTTAATGTCTTCCACAAGGGTCAACACTTCGTATTATAATTTCGATTTCTGGTTAAAATTTTAACATTTTATAAGGTGTTGCAAATCTTCAAGTCATCGCATTGATATTTAATAATTCATTTATACATTTTGACCAATAAAAATTGTAAATATTGACTATTGAGTCTAAAATGGAGATAGATCATTGCTGTGAAAACATTTATCCTAAGAGCTTTAAGGAAAAATAACATACTTTTTTTAGATATTTACTTATATTTAATTACTCTATGGCATTGGAGAATTATTGCGTTAAGATTTAAGTAGTATATGTTTACAACTAAAGCTCAGAAAATTGTATTAATATATTTGCAAATATCTCAGAAACTGTTGCTTTTATAAAAATGTATGTCAAATAAAAGTTTTTTATTTCTAATAGTCCTACTACAATTTTGCAATGATAAGTTGTTTAGTTTCTCAAATAGTTGTGGAGATACGGAAATTAACGCTTCTGTAAAGTACCCTAAAAATCATTTTCATAGGAAAATGAAAATAGCCAGTTTATTTATAATCTTAATCAACGCCTAGATACGAATTTTAATCAAAATCGTTTGAGCAGATTTTGAGAAAACCAAATTTTTCTCTTTTCGCCCTTCAGTAAACTACCCTTAATTTTAAGTTTTAATAGACACACAGACAGACGGCATTGCAAAGACTATTTTTTAGGGTTCGGGGGGTCATGAGACGTCGACATCCATCAACATTTCAGGTTAGTTTTTTTTTACGGTCGCAATACTTAAACTTTAATGTCCAAAAAGTTAAAAAAATTCATATAATTGCGTATAGATTGAAAGTTATTGATTTTATAAAAATATGTTTCGGATAAAATATCTGTATTATAAATATATATACATATTTGTAATGCTAAGTAATTTCATATCTCAAATAGTTTCGGAGCTATTATAAAAAATGTTAATTTACGCATCAGACCAGAGCCCTTAAAGCCATTTTGCCGAAATATTGAGAGTATCCATTTTGTTTGTAATATTTATTAATGTTCATAAATGAAATTTAATCAAAATCGTTAGAGCCGATTTTGAGAAAATCGACTTTTTCTCTTTTTTCCCTTCAGTAAACTACCCTTAATTTTTAGGGGTAGATATCCAATTCCAAAAAACCCTCAGGGCAACCCTATGAAAACCCTAGATATCAAGTTTTAGCTCAATCGGTAAAATAGTTTAGGCTCTAGTTGGAGGTATAGACAGACAGACAGACAGACAGACAGACAGACGGAAATTCAAAAACCACTTTTTCGGATTCAAGGATTCATGAAAAGTCAAAATTCATCAAAATCTCGAGTTCGATTTTTTTGACGATCACCATACTTTCTCTACCTGTAAGATAGAGAGAAAGTAAAAAGTCATATGTGTGAAAATAATAATACTAACTCACAAAGTTAACACGATCTTTGGCCCACTGTATTTGTAAATAGCAATATTACCTGGCGTTACCCAGACACAGGCAACACTTTTATTGGCTTCAAACAGACAGAAAAATAACCTTAATTTTGTTTCTTCAGCCTCAGTTTTTAATAAATTAAATAAATTCCAATAAAAACCAATAAAATTCCAGCTTCTAGGTGCACATGTGCACTAGTCCAAAGAACATCGTAGATGACCGCTTAGATAACTTGTTCCCAACCGGTTTGCCGCGAAATTTTGAAAGTGTGCCGCCAAAGTTTCCTAAGATATAGTTTAACTAAATATCTCGTAATAAATCTACTACTAGTTCCAGTTTTAAGCCTCTCAAAGTGTTATAGCGATAGATATTTTTAGGTTTCACTTGAAAAGAAGAATGTGACCGACCAATTTCTATCTGTATCTTTTGTGGAGAACGCCTGAGGAATGAAACAATGATTCTGAGCCAAACGAAGAGGTATCCAACCATCAAACAACCCAATAAGTCCCAAAAAACCATAATCCAACAAAAGGCACTGTTAAAATGGAAGAAAATTGTTTAAATATTAGTTAGTGCACCTGAGGCGTCATTCAAAGTTGCTGAATTGATCACAAAAAACACGAAACCACATGTTATTGGTGAGAATGTGATTGGGCAAGCTTGCCAGGTAATTATTGAAACCTTGCTTGTAAAATAATATAAAGCGCAAGTTTCAAATTTGTATTTATCGAAGAATAAGATAGGCTTACGTATTTATGAAATATCTGAGAGCATGATGTTGAAAGAACTAAAGTAAACAGGCAATCTTATCTTCAAGTAGATGAGGGCATCGATAGAAGAATGCACTTATTGTTAACAGCATCTTGATAATCATTATTTTAATTTTAATCTAAATTTAATATAATGTATCTATTATATTACAGCCTTTATACAAGTGTGCTGTGAAAATATTTTCTTGAACTAAGTGTGCTCTGGATTGAAAAATATTGGGAATCCCTGGCTTAGATGGAGGCAGTGACGTCAGGTTGTCATGGCAACCACCCTATGATACATTCAGAACTTGGGGCCATGCGACTGGCCACCTCAAGGAGTGACTGCAAGAACAGGCCCCACGATGTAGGGGTCCCAGGTTCAATTCTCGGATGATACCTTGCGTATTTTTCTCTTAAAGAAAGTACCCCAACGGTAATCAGGGTTCGGTTAAGTCTAAGACTCACACCGGTCCCACAACTTCATAATCACTATCATCTCATCGTCTCATTGCTGGTACAACATGTAGACAACCTCCATAGGTGTACCCTGGGGGCAACGTTTTGTGCCACCAGAGCGGCTAATAGTCTACACATAGGGTGACTGAATTTTATGTCATGTCCCTTCAATAGACGGCGTGGTTTTATAAGTAGGCGTGCTGTTGTCTTGCGTTGATGTGATGATGGTTATATTAATTTCCTCAATAAAATGGGGAAGTTATGTAGCGAATAAAAATGTTGTTAATTTATGTTTTTCATTATCTAGTGAAAAAATATGAAAAAATTTATATATATTTCAAATTATGTTTTGTTTTTTCTTTTGCTTTATTTCGCAAGGGGCTGGAGTCCCCAGAGCCCTCCCTCACGAGCCGCCACTGACGGATCTATTTTCTAATCAACAAAAATTATTAAAGTCACGTTATGTAGAGCTCTCAGAACATTAATTTAGCCTTAAACAAAGTTAAATACCACACAGACCTAAACAAATTTGAACAAATTATTTTCAGTAATATCCCTTTAGGCCTGGGTTTAACTAAAATCATGTCTATTTTATCACAGCAAATAAAAAAATGGAATAATTCATAAAATTTGGCTCTGCACAAAAAAACAATGCATTGATATTTAGCTTCGCTTGTACCATTTCAATACGCGCTTTATGGAACAAATGAAAACGATACATATATTATAAAAATCAATTGAATAATGATACAATTATTATGTACCCTTAAACATACATATCTTAGAAAGGGCAACATTTAAACTGAGAATGTGGCCCTCTCTTAGCTAAAGCTATGAGCAAGCTATCATGGACAGTAGTGAGCTTTGTTGAAGGCAAAAAGTTTAAAACTCAAGCCTAAACTGAAATGATCAAAATCGCTTCATTAGTAGAGACTATATATATATATATAATATTTATATTTATATATTATATATAAATTGTATATATTATGTATTCATATATATACATATACGTACACGAGGGTCGATCAGAAAAGTTATTCTTCCTCTTGAACGAGTTCCTCAACATGTGTAACATTTATCTCAGATGTTGAGGAGTTCTGTCGACCACTTAAACCCCAATTGTCGTTCGTCACATTTTCCCTGCCAGATTTAAAGACACAATACCATTTGGTGAGGTGTTGCCTTATCATCAATCCACTGTCATAAAATTTAACAATTTGACGATGAATCTGGGCCGAGGAAACATTATTTGCCCAAATAAAACATATCGCTTCACGCATTAAACAAGAGACAAATTTTCCAGGCAAGTCACCATCTTGAACTGCCAAATCTTGGCTGATGATGAGGGGCCATCACAGCACCAAGTATATGGGAAAGTCTATGTGTGCTTGGCTCAAGTAATTATAATTTTATGGCGTATAGCCCAAACGGGTAGTAAACGGGTGTTAAATTTGTTTATAATTTTATTTATAAGTCATCCTTTCAAATACTGATTTTTTTTTCTGAAACCACACGTCTTACTAACCGTTTGAGTTATACGCTAAGGTACCAATTACGTTGATGGTTTTAGGGATAAGTAAGGCTATATTTATTGAAAGTGTACCAGCAATTTCTTGGAAGGAGAATGAAAAACCCTTTTGGAAAATCCACTATCATCACACCCGAACCTCGATCTCCCTGTTATCGGCGGTCTAATCTACTGCGAGAGTGGTGCCTTAGACCATGCGTCCTTCAAAGCGGGTTGGGTATTTATTGTAAGAAATTTTGTTCAACGTGTCACTGTGCATTCGATGATTATAAATAGACGAGCCACAGTACTTACACGTAATTCACGAGATCAATAAAGGTAGTTTATGAAAGTAAGTAGATTGATTATTGCCTACAAACTCTCCAGAGGTCTGCCTACCTAGAAATGAAACAGGTATTTATCTACCCGGAGCATTTGTTTACCAATCATTTCATAGTTTACCATTACCCAAAAAGAAAATTGTCGTATTTAAGGAACATTAAGAATGATGGATGAATGACTGTATGGTGGATATTACAGGCTATTACCCACCTGTGAACTTTCTAGGACTAATTAAAATAATAACTTAGGTGCCGTAACTGAATTTTAATACTTTACAATTATGAACCAGTTAATGGAAGCAATAAATAACTACATGTCCCCCATTAGTTGATAAACATAAGGATGAATATTATTTAGAACATTAATTATTATATTTGCACCGCGCCTTACTACCCGTTCGGGCTATAAACATTTGTACTAATTACACTAATCTGTTAGGGATGAGAAAGGTTGTATATAAAGGAAATGTACCCGCATTTTTAAAGAGAAAGAGTGAGGAAATATTTAGGAAATAAATATTTCTAGTACACCCATACGGGATTCGAACCTTCCAATCACCGGTAAAACAAGTTAGTTGAGCTTTACGATTAGTCCAATTGTCCACTTGTGCTACTCAATTAGGGTCTATATCTACTTTAAGTAATATTGTTTATGTTTATTCAAATATATTTTAAATTACCTTTTTCCATATATAGATGCAATTAATAAATGTCACTTGTTTTCTATGGATTGTCTTCAAAATATATTGAGTTTGAAAGGTGATTATTTATTTAATATGTCACAACAAATACTTTAAAATATGTTATATGATTAATATTGTATTACTTAGAATCATCTCATATCTCACATTCAATAAAATAACCATCAAATATTCCGTACCTAAGAGTTGCTCTTTCCCCATTAGTTTTTAATCAATTCTTAGAGTATGCTATTAGGGTAATGTAAGAGAGTAGGGAAGGGTTGACACTTAACGGTACAATGTAGATATTAGGGTACGCAGATGATCTAGCTTTGCTGGGAAGCTGTTACAAGAAATGCAGAAATTTTATTGGAGATTAGTAAGGAAATAGCTTTAGAAAGGAACGCTGAAAACATAACACAGAGATTACTGCTAATAACATCTCATTTGACATGGATAATGAGTTTAAATATTTAGAAACAATTTTAACTAACAATAACGATATTAGAGTGGAAATTAGGAAATTCATACTGCAATTACTGCATACATCATCATCAAGGAATGTAAAACTGAGAAAATACAAAACAATAGATTTACCGGTTTTTCTCTTTGGGTGTGAAATGTTGTCTCTTAGCTTACACGATAAAAAATTGTAGGATGTTTGAAAACAAGGTACTTAGTAAGATACTTGGCTCAAAGAGGGATGAAGATACTGGGGAGTGGAGGAGTTTACATAGAGATGAGTTGCATACCCTGTACTCGTCACAAAACAGTGTCAGGATAACCAAGTCTCGTGTATTACGGTAAGCAGTCCATGCATCGTGAATGGGAGAATCTAGACACTTGCTAAGCGTATTGACTTGTAGACCCAATGGAAATAAACCATTGGGAAGATATAGACTCAGGTGGGAGGATAACATTAGAATTGCCCTGAAAGAGATAGAATGTAATGAAGTGTACTGGATATAACTAGCTCAGGATAGAGATATGGTGTAATGAGGTGGACTGGATAAAACTTGCTCAAGATAGGGATAGGGTGTAATGAGGTGGACTGGATAGAAATATCTCAAGATAGAGATAGGGTGTAATGAGGTGGACTGGATATAAATAGCTCTAGATAAAATATGTTGTAATGGGGTGGACTGGATAGAACTAGCTCAAGATAGAGATGGGGAATAAAATGAACATGTTGTTCTTAAAGAAGGTTGAGTATCGTCGAATTTTCGGGAGAACCAGAGACAAGTGTCCAGTGAATATTCTCTTGTCAAAATATGTAGGATATACTGTGTAAAGCTTGCATCACACTGGATTGTATCGGATCGGAAAGGAATCAGCTTTTTTATGAGGGAAAATTTTGACAGATTCCGAAGCAATTCGCATGAGTGCTCATCACTGGACTATTGAATCATCTACACTCGTGCTCAGTTTACTTACACTTGTTGTATTCGTTTCCTGGTCTTCTAACACTATTGCTTCTTTTTTTAATCTTTTGGATGAAAAAATAATATATTTAGTTCAACAGTATCAATATCATAATTTATGACACTGGTAACAAACATAACTGTGTTATGAAGGAAAATCCATGATAGGACATCTCGGAAATTCCATATTTCTTTTATGTCGTGCACTCAAAAGTATTTTTGAAGTCGCTTCTTCCCCCTCTTCATCAGCATTGGCGGAAATGCACAAAGTAGCCATCGTTGCCTCATCTTCATTTTTGTTATCACTCATTGTTACCAAATCATTAAAATTGATGTACCATCTTTGGTTTCAGTCTTCCAACTGACATGAATTGAATTCCGACCCGGCGTGTGGACAAAACTCGTTTTCGTTCGTAGCGTTCCAATTTAGACCGTTCCGATCCGATTCAGTGTGTGGCAAGCTTTATAGACCTTATATCAAATCACACGCAGTACCTGCAACAGGACTAAGAGTTGACCCTTGCTTCATCAGATCACTATAGACCTTATATCAAAGCACACGCAGTACCTGCAACAGGACTAAGAGTTGACCCTTGCTTTCATCAGAGCACTATAGACCTTATATCAAAGCACACACAGTACCTGCAACAGGACTAAGAGTTGACCCTTGCTTCATCAGAGCGCCATAGACGAACCAGACGCAAGCGTCCAGCGGATAAACTCTTGTCAGCGTTTCACTTCCCTTGCACAGCTTCACTCGGATCATGATAATTATAAAGATGGCTGGTCCCACCAAGATCAAACTGGTTAAGATCAACAGCCATACCTTTAACACCACATAATAGCATCGAATTAATGTATGCAGTCGTCAATCCTAAATCTTTTTTTTAAATACATTTTTAAAATGAAATAATAAAGTTGGATGGGGATGGTTTCTACTATGAATGAAAAATAAAATTCTGTTCTCATCAAGAGATTAGAAAATATTATAATTTAAGAGATGTAGTTGACGGCAAATATCTTAAGTGTGGATCTATATTTGTACATTTATTTCAATGGATATAGTATTATATTAGATCTCATGGGTCAATCAATGTATTGATATTTGTATTTTTCAAGCTAAACACATTACAGTAATTGTATTATTTACGAACCTATAGTTTATATTATTTTAAAGTGTATAATTTTATATACTAAACGTATATTTTCTGCAATAATTTTTTGTTAGGAAACAAACGAAACGAAGTGAACATACAGTATGTTTGTATTTTTTTAATTCATTGGTGGTAGTTGGTGCAGTTATTCTTTGTCAATAACTTTGGACAATCTCCGTGTTTAAAAGTGGTTTTAATCGTGAATCTGTGACTATGAAGGGTATTTCTTTAAATACTACTAGGAGAAGAATAGAAAGTTTCTTATAAAGTCATTCATTGTGATAAATACTGAAAAATTGAGAATGATGCAATGATGACATAATAAAATTGTACTACAGTGATATCACTATACTAGCATATTTTATTATTTAGAATAAATAGATTCAATAGCGTGTTTGAGTGACCTGGCGGTCTAGGGGTAAGGTGTCGGACTTATGTGCTGGGGGTCCGGGGTTCAATCCTTGCTCCCGGCACAGATTTATCTGATTACCAAACCCTTCCTTCACCTCTGACAATACATGTATTAATCACAACTTGTGAATGTGAGGAATGCCAGGCCTCCACCGTGGTTCGGATCCAACGTTAAACTGTAGGTCCTCCATTTTATCTCACAATCACTTTAACATTACACACTAGCGTAAATGCGTATAAACCGAACGGGTAGTAAGACACGGTACTAATAATCAATCAATAGCGTGCACTGTCTCTTCAGTTCCCTGAATGCTGACGAATCTTTTTCATGTTTTATTTAGAGTTTAAGATTAGTTTATATATTGTATTAAAAACAAACAAACGCTTCTATTAGGCATACTGAAGATTTTTTCTTAGCTTATGGCATATTTTACCATGAGAGATTCAGTATCTCGTTCGGTTGTTGTGTATGTAGATTTTTAGCCACACTGTGGGAAAAGAAAGTTGCCCAGGGCATAACTTGGGGGTAGTTGAAGATGAACCAACGCAATGGGTGTCATGATTGATTTCAAACTCAATTGAAAGTCACGATAAAATATATTTAACAATTATTTGTATTGTGTGTATAAAATAAAAATTATATCTGCCTTGTCATAAGTTTCTACAGCTTTGAGTATTCCTTGTTGTTGTTAGAGTACGTACCGTGGTGTCAAAAGGCGCGAACAGGCCCGATCCGTTAGCGGACTCTGAGGGTCGCCTCATGAGGATCACCCACTCCGCTTCTCCAAGGCTGAACGATAGCTTGGCCACTTCCATGTTCTCTGGTAACACCGGCAAGAAGGCTGCGGCAATGTCTGCTTCCTAACATTATAACACACTACTATACAAGTCACGTTAAAACTTAACACACAAGAACACATTTCTCCAGCTTCCAGCATGCAACTTATTCATAAGTCTGTCAAAGTGGAGTGAGGGACCTTTTAGACAACATTCTAAAAATTGGTAAATAAGGAGCGTTACATGAGGTAAGATAATACTTTAAAAGCGAAATTGTGATTTATTGGGTCACATATTTAGAGAAAAGAAGTATTGTGCCATATGACAGTTGATAGAAAGAAGGTATGATTTTTTGAAATACTGGGTAATTATATTTATGGATGGGGGAAGGTATACGATAGCGTGGATAAAAATAAAGCTTGAAACGCGATGTAGGAGGCTGAAGTGGAAAGAAGAGTTTTAATAAGAGTGAAAAGCATGTATGAAGATAACAAGAGTTGTGTTAAGACAAACGAGTGGGAAGATGGAGTGGTTCCAAATAAGAATGGAGTGAAGCAGGGGAGTGGCTTTCACCATTACTATTTGTAATGGTAATGGAAATGGTCATGAACAAAGTGGCAGGAAAATTTGAGGATGAAAGAATGAAAGCCATGATGTTTGCTGATGACTTGATTGTATGGGGGAGAAGGAAGAGTAAGTACAGGAACAACTACAAGAATGGAATGAGGAAGTGAAAGATAAATTAAATTTAGCATATCAAAGTGTGAAGGGATGGTAATGACAAGAAAGAGGGTAAGTGCTAGTAAAGATATAAAGTTGGATTGAGTTTAGCTGAGAGAAGTACAGAACGTAAACTATTTTGGAAGCGTGATTGAGGAGAAAAGTGGAAGTAGAGAGGATCTAATGAAAAGAGGACAGCAAGGAAAGTTGTTATAGAGGTGTGTAAGATACCAAATATCTCTAGAATTGCTCTTGAAGTGTAAGGAAGTGTTGTAGAGGGCGTACGTGGTACCCATTGTCACATATGCAACAGAAACATGGACAGTGAATGTAAGAGAAACTAAAAAAGTGAAGACTATATGATTGCAATTTGTTTGGAGCAAGCTAGCTAACACGAGGAGAAATAAGTTTAGGAATGAAGTTATATGGGGGAAAAGTGGAGGTACAGGGAGTAGACATGAGATGGTAGAGGAAACAAGAATAAGATGGTATGAGCATGTAATAAGGATGTAAAACGAAAGGATGCCAAATAAAATGTTGGCAATGAAGTATGTAGGAAAAAGACCGCAAGGGAGACGGAGAAAGAGATGGGAGGAGCAGATAACATAAAGTGTGCAAGTGAGAAGAGAATAATAAAATTAATTAAAGGAGAAATAATGATGAAAGGATAGAGGAAGATGGACGCATTTTACCAAACTGACACGACCACAGGCTGGTAACAGCCGATGATGATGATAATGATGTTGTATTATAAGAAAGTAGGGAATAGTTTTATAATGTTCGTTTTAAAAAAAGGTTAAAGTGTTTTTGAATAATTAAAATACTAAACAGAGTAAAGAAAAAATGAAACAGTAAAAAAAAAAA
>CABFWO010003035.1:45984-75464 GCA_902155825.1 Timema genevievae | reverse complement strand
ATATATATATATATATATATATATATATATATATATATATATATACCGGTATGTATTTCACTTTGTGGGCTTTGTTCCCAGCCATGTAGTATCATCAGTAAAGGCTTTCCTAATTAGGATTAGGCCCCTGACTTGCCTCTTTTAATGTACTTAAAAGCCCTTGCGTGGCATATCTGTTTTGGCCATTGTAAATTTGATGGTGATCACCTGAATAATGTAGAAATCATGTTTTAAATACTGTTTTGGTACAGAGGTCTTTCATTAGACTAGTTATTTGAGGTACTAGCTATAAAGTTAGAACTTAATTCTATTTCAAATATTCTGTTAATTCTCTTTGCTGTCTAAAAAACTGTGATGTCACAGTCCACTTCACCTATTAAGGGGACAGTTACCACTTGTAGTATTTTTCTGTGACAGAAGAATATGATCTAACATCCATGAAATGACTATGGATTGTACTCTGAAACGTTTCCAACATTAAACTTGTATTTATTTAACCTGATGTATATGTTTTGTAACAAACCTTGCCAATTTACTATTAGGGTTTATTAGATTGGGGTAAAGGATTAATTATGTTCTTAAAGTGTTAAACAATACAAATTTATTATAAACAACAGCGATAATAGTCCGTGTTCAATTGTGATGACTCAACCAAACCTCTTGGCCTCTGAGCCTATCAGTGGTAAAATTGAAGCTTGTTTGTTTTCTAGCGATATTAGACGATATGTGACAGAAAGCTGTTCTCACTCACGTTTGCTGTGTGACCAACATCAATTGATTCAATGTGTTTGTTAATACATATCAGACAAGCTCGATGTCACGGCCGGGATCCTGGATACTTGTTCATAGTATAACGTAATGTATAGCTAACATTTGTTCTACTTGCTCAGACCACAACAAAGAGATATTTATATTTGTTTAGCAACTGCAACCTTGATTCAAATGGCTCTATACATGCAAAGAGCTTTACTGAAAGGTTAGCACGCATGATCCTTGCGTGTAAGCTCAGGGTCTGATCTCGATTAGCTCTATCGAAGATAGATGCTTTTCCAAAAGAGAGAAGAACCCCTTTAAAATACACCCTTTAAATTCTATTATAATATGTTTAAATATTGTCTGACTAACGTATCGTAAGAAGCAAAACTTATATACTGGTAAATTTATTTTTTATATAAATAAGGCTATTAGATAAACAAAGTGTATGTCCTATTTTTTTCCCTTCATCAACACATGCAACATTAACTGCGAGGACATTGATTTTTGTATGTGATCAATATTTAATATGTTTTTGTATACAAGTAGAACACTTTGTGGCCTATTTGAAATATAATGTAGCCAAGGTGACAGTTAGAAACAATTGCTCTAAATACATTTACCACACTTTTAGAAGAACTGTCAGCTACGTTTTAGTACTATCTTTACTTTGTATAGGTTTATTGTAAAAGATAAGATGTACACTTTAAAAATATGTTATAACCTATATCAAAACATATTGGATTGAATAGCTACATTAAAAATCATATTCTTTAAATTTAAAAATGACACCTGGAATCAGGACAAGCTTCAGGGATCGATTCCCGTGTCAGGGTCATTAGATATTTAATAGATGAGCAAAAAACAAATCACTCTTTAAATGCGAATTTAAGGTGTGCTTTATCTTAATATGTCTTTTAACAAATTACCAAACTATGATAGTTACATACACGCTCTAAACCCTCCCACACCGACAAACATATACACATGCATCATAGATCTAAGATACAATACATTTAAAAGCTTTTATTCTGACAGTATTTTAAAAAGTAATAAAGTATTTAATATCTTATTCAGCTATGACCCATGATTAGAAATCTTTCACCTAGCCTAGGCCTATGCTAACTAAACATTAATCTAGCAGTAGACTCATGTTAGCAAATCATTACATCTGCTCTGAACTATGTGAAGTAGACACCCATCTTACACTAAATACTCATTCACCCAACTCCGAATAATAGATACATTTTTTTAGTCTTAAAATTTTAAATTTTCACTGTCTATTGAGTGTATCATCCATAAAATGAGCCTATATGATTTTCTAAAGCAAACATGGCTCGCAGAAATTTTTGAGGTTCGGCTCGCTGGAAAAATTGTATTCATCTATAGACAGATTTCGGCTCGGGGCCCAGTTCGACGCACGCCTCTATAACCGTTAGAGTTATAGTGCCCTTTAGGTGCATTGAGGGAGATTTTCCTTAAATTGACTTTCCACTATCCCTTCACACAAATGCTGGTACAATCCTTCTAAATTCAACCTTTTTCATCCTGAGCATATTAGCGCAATTAGTAATAATATGACCCACCTCACTGGCTGAATAGTCTAAGGCGTCACTCTCGCAATAGGTTAGACTGCTGATGGTGAGGAGATCGGGGTTCAATCCCAGTCGAATACACCGAGAGTGGCTTTTCCACAGCGTTTTCCACTCTCTTTATTTCTCTCTTCACACAAATGCTGGTCAATTTCCTCTAAATTCAACCTTCCTCATGTGTGTAGCCCGAACAGGTAGTGAGTGAGACGCGGTGACGAAATAAAATGATGGTTGGGAGAGTAATTATTGTACCTGTTGCGAGTTAGATTAATGTGTGTCGCTTGCTTATATCATTCGCCTTAGAAAGGGCACGTTAACTATTTATAGTCATAATATTATTGCACGTTTGAGCTACATCATTCGTAGCCCAGTTTGTGGAAATATTATCCAGTACTAATGTACTGTCTTTTATCCAGGGGACACCAGAATGTACTAATCGTACATCCTTTAGATGAAGGCCCTTTCCATGTCCCAATGAGATGAGGTGATGGTGATAATGAGTATGAGGGTGATAGTGACCGCGTCTTGCTACCCTTTCGGGTTATGCACCTATGTACTAATTACATTAATAAGTTAGGGATTATTAAGTTTGAATTTAAAAAAAGTATACCCGCATTTGCGTGGAAGTAAAGTGAGAAAATCCTTATTCCACCCGACCGTGGTCTAACCCCAGTCATCCCGTCATCGACAGTCAAATTATTAACGCCTTAAATCACGCGGCCACTGAGTCGGGTAGTAAGTAATACAATCCGTGAGTATGAGGACGTGGAACCAATGGAAACTCTTAAACCTAACTAACCAAACCCTGGTTACCATTGGGGTATTTCCCCTTTCGAGAAAAATACCCAAGGTACCAGCCAGGAATCGAGCCCGGGATCCCCAAGCTCGTAGGCAGGTGCATTGAGCAACACCCCACGAGGCCAGTTAGCGTTTTAATAACAGGTGTTACGATTTTAGAGTCTGCGTTATGAGAGTCTGGGACCTAAGATTTAAAGTAACTCAATTGGAGTTGATAGTCTAGATTCAAACAAGGGACCCCAGAAATTTCTCTAGATTTTTCAAACAGAGCAAGGACATTATTTATTATCATTTTTATTAATCTTTAATGATCTACATCAACGTTAGAGCCGAGTGCCCAATATTTTTTAAATCTATAATTAAATATAAAATAGAATCAGAAAAAATTTACATGTGTTTCTACGAAAACCAAATGCACGCATTGTTAACTATTGTTTGATCAATCGTAGTCTAGTTGGTTTTAATTCAAAATGTCGATTTTAAAATAATATTTATGATAATATTACTATTATTTTGATTTATTCATAGGTTAATTAGTATTTTTAGTCATATAAACAATAAAACACATATAATTATTTTGGACCAATTATGTATTTGACGATTCAATTTGAAATATACTTTATTTTCCAAATTATTAATTTATTATGTGTGTTTTACTATACATGATGTAAAATTCCTCCAGCTTGTTTACCGTTTTTTACAATAAATATTGTATTTATAAATGAATTTTAACATTTCAACACAAATCTCACTGTCAATTCAAATATTTGAGGCCAAAAGATTTTGTTAAAAAGTGTTCTTGAATTAAAGTAAAATACATTTGTATTTGATATTTTAGCACCATATGCGCTCTTTCAAGTCCGCAAATTGGACAGTGTCCTCTTTCAAGTCCGAAAAAACAGTACCTCAGTGAGCGAGAAATTGATGGAAACAATCGAAAATCAAAAGATTTTTCTTTGGTTTATAAATAAAATATGTTCACGACTTATGAATGAAATATTGTGTCTATATGACGGTTGCACACCGATACTTTGGTCGTACAAGTCAATGCCATTTTCCCAGATAATTAGCGCGTCTCTTCAACCGAGGAGGCGCATCTCGATGAATTCCCCTGCTTTGGAGGCAGACGATGGAAACTCACCAAACCATCGCTTGGTCTATACCATCCAGCACCGCCAAGTTTGTAACGACGTACGTTCTTCAAGTCAATCGCTTGGTACCGAGGCGTCGTATAAAAGGGACGGCCCAATACGTCCCATAGAACCGAGGCGTCAGATAAAATGGTGTCACGACGCCCGCTCTTCAAGACAATGGCTTGGTACCAAGGCATCGTATAAAAGGGACGGCTCAATACGTCCCATAGAACCGAGGCGTCAGATAAAATGGTGTCACGACTGCCCGCTCTTCAAGACAATCGCTTGGTACTGAGGCGTCGTATAAAAGGGACGGCTCAATACGTCCCATAGAACCGAGGCGTCAGATTAAATGGTGTTACAACGCCCGATCCTCAAGTCTTAGAAAACATTCTAAAATCTTGAAAGTAACATTAAGAAAATAAGACTTTAAAAAAGAGTATTTATGTAAATGAAATGGATTGAATTATGAAACTTGATTGACATTATATAAAGGATCTGAACAAAATCTCTTTTCAGCCGACTTTTTGTCAGGATTTTGTCTAATTCTTTTTCATAATAATTGTCAACTTACTTTTATGATTATATCCATATCATTTACATAAAAAAATAGTATATACTCTTTTTTAAAGTCTTATTATTTCCTTACTTGAAAAAAGATTTTATAATGTTTTCTAAAAGTGCAGCTCAATTAAGTCACCTGAAGTCTTTTTTCCTACCAAAATGTTATATTTATATAATCCTAGGTGGCAAAAATATAATTTAAAATTGTATTAATAAATAAACAATTAAATTTAAAATGTGTTAATAAATGCAATGTTTTTGTTATGTAAATGTGTTTAAATCAGTTTTATGTTTGGTACATATTACGTGGAACACACTAATTGCTGTCAAATTCAAACTAATTTAATAAATATATGCTTAAAAAACCTACTAATTATCATACAAGTATGCAATCCGTTTTCAGAAGCAGTTTTTAAAATCACACCTAAGCTTTATTTCTAGTGGGGAAACAATAGAGTTCTTATATAAATAAGAAATGCTAATTTTGTTTATCATAAGTGACTGATGCTGTTTTCATCTGGTTCTAAAAAGTATGGTTTGAATCGTATATACCTATATAAAACAAACATACATAATAAATATATATATTCTACAGCATTTTGCCACGTCCTACATGGCCTACCCCTTTCTTGTGATTCACACACTCTACCTTCATATATTTACTTTGTCACTCGATCCACACTCATCCTCTCAACATGTTCAAACCAACGTATGACACTTCTTTCACATTTACCTGTTGGATTCCCTTTTCCGCACTCATTCAGCACACATTCATTACTAACTGTCCATATAAGTTTTTCCACACACATTTCTTAGCTATCTCGTTCCAACCGCAATCACCTTGCTCTTGTGTTTATCCTGACAAACCCACTTTTTATAACAGGCCTACAAATATTGGGATGAATCATGTAAGTTGTTTTTCCTCCGCGTCTTACTGCTCATTTGGGCTATACGCGTTAATTTACACTAGTGGGATAGTGTTGAGTAAGAGAATTGAGACAAAATGTTACTGGATTTGCATGGAGGAAGAGAGAGGAACCACTCATAAAAACCCACTCTTAGTACACCCAGCTGTAGTTTGAACCTCTTTATCTCCACGTCACTTGCAAACCTGACTAGATGAGTTTGATATTCTGTACGTGTGCCAACCGGCATGGAACTGTGACGCTTCGTTTCTACATAAAAAAAATGAAAACTAAATACAAAATAAGTTTATAAAATTTAAATCCAAAAGTGATATTACATCAACTTGGGTTTATCATGTGTATATGCTAATTATTCAGAACGGATACTAAAACATATCTCTTTTTATTGCTACTAAACTATGGCATTACAAGTATGGGCTAAAAACAACTTTAATTGCAGTCGAGTTTCCATAGAAAGGGCCTACCTTACCTAACAACTAGAAACTATACTAGATCTATCTGCTTCCCCTGTATTGATAAGTATGATCTTATGTATGATCTACTGCTGTCACTATGGATATATCATCAAATACTATAAAATAACGCTAAAAATATAGTAAAATGGCAGAAAAAATGTATTTTCTAACTAAAAGGCCCTCTATATGACAGTTGGACTGTAGATGAATCGCCATAAGAAGAGTCTTTTAAAAGATATAAACTATAGAAAGGACAACATTATCAAAAATACATTTCTTTTTTCTTTCAGCAGCTGTTGAGATTAAGACTATGTCAAAGTGACAACTGCAGAACACTTTATGCAACACTTGACACAATATGGTTCTTCCTATTACAATCTGACTATACCTAGCGATCAACAGAGATATGTGAGGCCTACTCATCCTCTTCTGGAAGTAAAGTAAATTGTATAGTTACCGAGTCCAAGGGCGGTACAGGTTATTACAGTATGATTTTGGTAGGAAGAACAGTGGAAGTTAGTTACTAAAGCAACTAAATTAATTTTAATATATTAATTCGCCAAGTCATGTTATCTTCAGCTGTCACCTTTGATAGGTATTATCAAAACCTATAGAATGACTCAAATAATATAGTAAAATGTTATCAATGTTGATTGTAAGGAAACATTTTTGAATTTTCTAATCTATTTTTATAACAAATCAGGGTATACTAACTTTCCATAACATCCAAAAAGATTGAACTGGGAAGATGGTAATAAAAATAAGAAAACCTGAAACAAAGGTTCACGAACGTCTGTCTTCTGCATCCTAAATGTTTTGAAGAATGTTTAAGAATGTTTCAATTTATTTTATTCAACTCTAATAGGTGGGCGATCCAGAAAAGGCGTCAATCTAGTCTTGTCCGGTTTGCCAGTGATGAAGAGTTCGGGATTTGAATCCTGGCAGTTTATACGTAGATGCTTTTTTAAAAAATAGCCTTTCCCTGTTTATTAACGCAAATGCGTGTAAACTGCGTATTAATAAATTCTACCTTCCTTACCCCGACCTCCTTATAAAATATATCCAGATAGTTTTGACGGTTAAAAAGATGCAGGTCACGTAATATAGCACGGAGAAGTGACCGAGCGGTCTAAGAACCAAACCGTAAATGAAAATCTTCCATGGAATCTAAAATTTAAAAAAAAATCTAATATGAGCAGGCAAATTTCTGCAAAACAAAATATAGTGTTGTTGATTTTTTTAGGACATGAATATTTTGATTTATTTGGTGGATCAAAGTGTTTACATTAAAAATAGAAATAAAATTTTAAATAATATAATGCAGTTTAAAATTCAAAAGAGTTTAATATTTACCTTGTAGCTACAATTTTAATATACTAGCTACTAAATCTTTTTAATGAAACAAAATTGTATAAAAATTATTTTAAAAACTCGATGGGATTGTCAAAAGCTAGAAATCTAAAATTGATACTACTTTATTAATTTGAAGAAACCACTGTCAGAGGATAGTAATTTAAAATGGGTGGTGAAAAGGTTACTCTAGGAGAGGTGCGTAAGCTAGGCTTGGCTCAGGCCACACCCATCAGTTCTTGACACTTTCAAGGAATCCAGAGATTAACCGGCTGGCAGCATTCTAATAGCACTTGTCAGATTAACCCCTTACCTTTGTACTTTTTTTAAAGCAATGTTTCGAAATAACAATACCTACTGACTGGTGAAACTATCGACACCTGTTGGTGAGCATAGCAACTATGACTCACGCCCAACCCTCATTCTCCACCCCCAAAACTGAAACGGAGGTCCACTATAGCGCACACTTAAAGTCTTTCTCTAACTCCGGCCTTGGGTGTAGCTATGCAAACTATTTTGCAGTCATGTGTGGAGGTATTGCATACCACGAGGGCTGAGACAATAATTTGCTACCTTTCACTCTCGACGGAGTGTACATTCCTTCATTGAACCCAACGCCTATTGAAGTAGTAGTATGTTGAGCACTTTACTGGCTCTTTTGCTGGGTATTAACTGGGTATTTACCGGGTATTAACATAATCACGTTTCCTTCAGAATGTGTAACAAGAGTACTACAACTAATCAGTGGCTTACTCTACCAATATTACCTTTAAACACAGTATTTTAAACAAGCAAGGTATCAGCATCTGCCTCAGCTTGGACAACATGTACTGCTGATTTTCGTAGATGTGTTGAAAGTAAAGATATGAGCTGTGTTTTGTTGTTTGCATTAGATAAAAACATATTTGGAGGCAGCATCGTGAGAAAGTTTTACTCAACTATAATTTGAGAAGAGCATCCACACCGAAAATGTTCATCGTATTTTGTGAAAAGTTTTCCATAACCGGTGAATACAACAGTCACATCAGATAATATGTATACGTTAGTTATGTAAGAAACATATTTCCTCACTCTTTATATTATTATTAAGACACGTAAATGTGTTCTTGTCAATGCAAGATATCTCATTTTAAACACTGTATTCTTAATATTTGTGTTTTTTTAATTATTGATTTGCACTCTTCATAATTCAAATCAAAATAAAATAATTTTTATTTGTTAAAAAAAGTGCATTAAAATTAATTTCATGCATCATCCATACAACACATCACAATAGTTAATAAATACAATTAATATTATTAAAAATAAAACCTCCACATGTACGGGAATGAAGCTTGTTTTAACTAATTTTATGTATTCAGATAATACAATGATAAATTAAAAAGTAATTACTAAGTATACATTGTTTACTATTGTTGTTTTTTAATTTTATAGAAAAATTAATATTAGGAAAGACAGAGTGAAGTTTAATTATATTTTTGAAATCTTAAAGGTCTTTGGTGATACATATTTTAACTTGAATTTAAGTCTGGCCGGCTGCCGGTGGTGGCTGACGCGGGAACACTGCAGGTTTAAGGCTGTTTTTGGCCATTGCTGTTCATGTGCGTACAAATGTAAAACATGAATCTGATACTCCTTTAAAAGCTCTAAAACATTTGTTTGAAGAAATATTTTGTAAAACCACTAACAAAACTGTAAAATACAAAAGTTTAAAATTCTTGGTTTTACAAAACAAATTCTCACCAAATAGACTAGTTTTTTTAAATGTGTTTATCTATTTGAGAGTTATAAAATATATATTTTGTTATAGAACAGTTAAAATAGAAGCGAATGACACAAGTTAGGCCTTTCTAAGAGTTTCTAAAAGTTTTTTCCAAGATGGCTGATTTTGCTGAAGTGGGAAACTTTGGGAATCCTCAAAAAATGAAGAGGGGACAGTGTCGAGTAAATCCCAAAAGGTTTAATTTTGTCAATAATTTTGTCCGGGCTACACCTATTTTTTGTCTAAGTGCCCTATACTATAATGATAAGTTTGAACTTACCCCGCTGTGGACCATACTGAGTACACCTACTTCCTTGTTTCCAATTATGTTTTCCTTCGGGACCTTCACAGTGTAGGTGAAACCAAACTTCTTCCTCAGGATTTCAATAAAATCAAACACTATCCCGACTCCTTTACCGTTTGCATCCATGTCACTCAGAGGTGGGTCCTGCACAATAACAGACATATTTACATTATACATGATCCCCTCTTTCAAATGTTGAGATTGGAATCTGATAAGATTTTTAAGCTTTTGTTAGTATTTGACAGGTCACACTATTCACAGATATATGAAAAATAAAGTTTAAAATAATGTGTAGTTATTGGAGAAGAACTATAGTGCTGGGAAACCTTTATAAAGAAGGCACAACATTATAGAGCCATGCGCGTACAGTTTATCTAAAACTTCATACACTAAAAGGACTTAATGTTCCAAGATACGTAGTTTGAATTTATATTTGTTAAAACTCATCTTTGTTGGCTTGGTCAGCCATACAAGACAAAGGGAGGCTGCATTGGCTTCATATTGGTGGCACTAATGTGAAAGATACCACAATGTGTTCATTATTAGATCTTGAGCAGTACTTACCCTGAGTGTGGCTATCACGAACTTCTTGCCAATCAGCAGAGGGGGCTCCCTCAGAATACAACCCAGAAATCTGGGTTCATCTGTAACAAGGATAAATCGTGGAGCAACGTTTGTGTTGAATGTTCAGGAGAAACTGTTTGCATATAGCGTAAGTGATTAACAGCATTTGGTTTAGAGTTTAACGAACTTTTCTTGGGCTAGAAAGTAAGGAATGTCTGCTAAGTTAGAGATTTGTAAACATTTAATTGTTGCAATATATATTGAGGGATATCTGGTGGGTTGGAAAATACCGAATATATGTTCATGTATACTATACAGGATGATTAGTAACTCCCCGATACGGACAGTACTAAATGATTATATGGGTGAATATAAGTTGAAAACACTCTTTGCAAAAAAATCCGTTCTTCCCATATATTTTGAGAAAAACGGCATTAAAATTGGAAAGGGATGATGTGGAAACACTGTACTGAAAATTTCATGGTCACCGGCGATTATACGTAGAATGAAGTGCAAGGTCCGTATTATGTAAGAAGAGCAATTACCTACACACTCATAGAATACTTGGATATGGCAATGGCTATGAATGCATCTGACAGCCGAGCCGGACCTGCACCTCGGCTGTACACTGATCGATTCCCCGGAAGACGTCATTAGAGCGTGAATGTGTTTCGCTGTTCTTAACAGCGTTGACGGGGGACAAGTAAAATGAGACCAGCTCTACGAATGTATACAGGACGGCCACGCAACGTACAAAGAGCAGGCGTTGAAGATGCTGTAATAATTGTCAACCAACATCAGCCGGCGCGTAGCTCCCGATACGTAGCAAAAGCTATGTACATGTCACAGGGGTCAGTTCTGCAAGTGCTGCGCGATGAGGGTTACCACTCATACCATTATTCAGCAAAGCAGCTTATGCTCCCGACTGGTCTACCTTGCCGGGTGCGGTTTTCCTAGTGGCTCCAGCAGCAACATGCTGTCGATCCGGACTTCAATTGGCGCATTCTGTGGAATGATGAAATCTGTTTCACATGAGACGAAATCGTAACAATCTCCTGTGAGATTGCACTAAGGCGCACGTCACTCGCGTTACTTTGAATTCCCACATATACCTTCTGTTCCTTGACACGTTTTCACTTGGGCTGCTGGAGGATGTACCATTGCTTATGCGACAAAGGATATGGTAACAGTGTGGTGGTGACCCTGCACTTTATGGGGTGTGATGAATAATTAATTAAGTCCCCCCCCCCAAACCAGTGGATCAGGCTGGGAGGGGCTGGCGGAATGTCCAAATGTCCAACAATGTTAGCAGACCTCACACCACTCAATTGTTCCTTTGGGGTCACCTCAAAGCACAGGTGTACCCACCTAGCGACCCACCGCAGTCACCCGAGGACATGCTGCTGTTATTACAGTTATCGTCGACATGCTCCGCCACGTGCACACTGAATCCATACACCGTTTGGAGCAATGCACAAGCATGTGAGGATCAACCTTCGAACACTTACTATGAACTAAAATATACGTTCGATAAGTTTCAGACATAGTATTGCCCCATCACCCCTCTCTATCTTTAATGTCGTTTTACTCAAAAGCTATGAGAAGAACAGATTTCCAGCAATGAAGGTTTTTAACTTATATTCATCCATATAATCACGTGGTACTTTCCGTATCCGTGAATTACTATTCATCCTATATATTTGTTCAAACCGGCTCACCAAATTGTGGTTCAAACCCACACAGCCTGATATATCAAAAAGACTGCCGACTCCTGGCCTAAAGAGTAAGGGGTATCTGCTTTATATTAGGTTGTGAGGATGATTTGTTTGGATAGAGCTTATGGAATATCTGTTAGACTAGAGAGTAAGGAATATTTGTTGGGTCAATGATCAAGAAATATCTGTTAAGCTTAGTGTGTAGGGAATATTGCTTAGGTTGGAGAGTAGGTTAAAGTTATTGGGTAGGAGAGTTTGAAAAAAATGTTACGTCAGAGCAAAGAAAATATTTGTGGGGTGGGAGAGAAAGGAATGCGCGTTCGGTTAAAGTGTTAAGGACAGCTCTTGAGTTAGAGCGTAAGAAATTAATTAATAATTCTCACTAAAGAACATTAATAGGCTAGTAGCTTATTAAAGCGTAAAGAATAATTGTTACAAAAAAAGTAGAATCTATTGAAATGTTTGCATTTATTATGTGATATATTGGTTGTTATATGGTACAAGGAACTTATTTATCATAAAGTAGTGGTACTCCATGAGTAAGGAAACAAAGGGAGCGCTTTTACACTCTAACATGTAGCCGCTTAAGCTGTGTTGAAATGTAATTAATTACCAATATCTAATATTTAATGTAGATTTTATAAATATTATATAAAATGAAATTTTTATTACGTTACTCAACCAAATAATAATATTGTTGAAGAGAAAAACCAGTAAACTAATTATTAAAATAGATTTTTAAAAAACGGCTGGCACTCTCAGAATAAAATAAATAATTTCAAAATAAAATTTAATTTAAAAAATTTATAAAAATACTTAGATATCCCCACACAAATGGTCTGAGAAGTTGGGGTTGAAAGGACTGATACACTTTCTACGTCACAATAATATGTACGAATATCCAAAAGCAAAAACAATAAGCACATAAAAATTATAATTAAAGCTGAATGTTCAAGTGATCTAAGAAAATAGTAATATGACATAAAAAGGGGGGGAAGGAGGGGAACAGTTGTTTGTAATAAATTTCTAGACCATCCACCAGCTAGAGATATCAGACAACATTAGTTGAGACAGCTACGGTGAGGATGTCCAATGTTTCAAGTACAACCAAACGCGTATAGATTTCCAGTTACTAGAGAAATAGTAGTAAGGATGGTTTTCACGAATGATTATATCAAGAATATAACCAGGTAAGACCATCATGTAGCATAACACTTAATATTGATATATCTGTACCAATCTATATATCTAGTTCTACCTGTAAATACTAATACTCTTTCTTTATTGCTTTGAATATAGAATTAATGCTTCAACCCTTTAACTGTGATTTCCCATAACCAAGTTCATAGCCAGAGCAGAATTTCAGGGATGGGTGCTGGAGGGCAACCTCCCCCCCCCCAACTGGCCTCAGAAAACAAATTGCTAATTTTAAATTATTCTAAATGATTTCATAAGATAACTGGAGTTGAGTTTTTTTGTTAATGACTGTTTTGTTAATGATTTAATACTTAAAAGTGCTATAACTTTTTATTTAAGAAATAGCAGAGTGCCTCTTTCCTTCAAGTCCAGAAATATACTTTGGGCACTTCTTTTTTTAAAAAAGGCATGTGTGATGGAGGGCACTAACACACGAAAATAGCTTTTTCCCTTGGAATAAATGTAACCCCCCCTCTAAATTAATTTCAATCTCCTCTTATATTTTCGAATATGATACTATTAAAAACAAACTTGAAATAGTTTTTAAAGGCATCGAACTAGGGGAGGAGTGTGCTACACATGTTCTAGTGGAATCAATATAATATTTCATAATTTTGAAAAGGTTGACCGATGGCAAGAAGCAAGTTTGGGACTGGTTGTGCCCTGAGTAATAGCCCAGCTATCCCGATGACTCTAGCTATAGTCAGCTTTAGAAAGGGAGACACTTTTTTGAGAGTTACAAATGCTTCTTAAAAATATTGTCATCTAAGTGCTCACTGTTTATACGTCAAATAGTGTTAACAACGGCAGTCACATTTAATAGAAAATGCCTATAAGATAACATTAGTAAAATAGTAAAATGTTATCAATTGATATCGCAAACCACTGTTAATCAACAATTTATATTGATTTGTGCAATATTTACTGATGGTTTCACGATTGTCTGGACTTAAAGAATGAGATCGTGTCTTTAAAAGATGGCTAATTTATTATTTGATTGTTTTCTTTTTCAAATATCTCTTAATTTAATTAAATGTATTATTTACCTCTAGCTACCTCAGCTATTTAACCATTGGATTAATTTTTTTGTTCTTTGATTGATTTTTGATAGAAATAATTATAACATTTTTCAAAACGGATTAAATAATACTATGCAAAAGGCACAAGACCTAATATATATTCGTAATCTTAGTGATAAGAAGTTTATAGTATTGCTTGCACTTTTTCTCACGATCTTCAGATGCCTTTGAAAACAGCATCTGAATATATATATTATATTTTATTGATAAATTTGATTCAATATGAGCTCAGACATTCACTGGTAGACACGTTATCAAAATATCAATCTCATTAAATTTGGCTTACCTTTTAGAACGACGTCAATGTTTGAATCTCAACCGGGTGTAGTCAGGTTGTTGATCTTATATGGTTTACCATTCTGCCTATATGTAACTCTAGAAATATATTCCTTTAGATGCTTCTATTCTCATTCCTAATCCACGAGCCTCTACTCAAGATTTCACTTCATTAGTCCTGGGACGTTAATTACGAAAAATAGCCTGATTACTACTTTGCATTAAAAGTACATAATAGCTATAAATGTTACTATAAAATTGAAGTTTAACGGAATTTTTTCACCAACTTAAATTTTTGAATAGTTCATTTAAACGCCATTGGAGATTGATTAGTTTACTTCCTAAGATAAAGAAAAGCAAATAGTGAAACGTCAGCTCATAAGAACAGTCAAATACACTAAAAGATAAATGGTTAAATGGTCACATTATAATTGAATATTTGATAAACTAAACAGTATTACAGAAATGACATATTGAGACACAAAGGACACCGCCATTGTTTAGCAAGGTATTTAGGTGTTAGAGCATGAACTATTATTGTTCCTTACTGATACATAGGCATAATGATTAGTGACTAGTAAGACTGCCAATTATCCGATATGATCCCTTGGAGAGGAGACATTGAGCGGGCCCGTGTAGTGGTAGACCCCCATGGAGTGCACCCATCGAGTTGACATGGTAAGGTACCAGACCCCACACCTTTATGCTCCATCCCGACCCCTGACCGCCCCCCTCCCTGGTTTTTAGATGACCGTCGATTATCAACATTTATCACATTTTAAAACATTGTTTTTTTTTCTAATCAACCCCTGTTCAGTCCGGATATTATTTATTCTTTAAGGTACAACTAAATATGATTTAAATAAATGTATTCGATGTTCACTTAAAGCTAACAAGTATATTGATCCTTATTCATACATTACAAACGTTAATATTCTTTACTAATCATTTTGGAGGAATAATGGACTAAGTGGAATAAAATAATACATTTTTTAGAAGTAGCTTAAAGTCAAAAACTTTTTATAACCTACTCTATTGAGTCTTATGTATACATTATATCTTGACCTACAAATGTAGAGAAAGAATTGACTCAAACAAAAGAAACGTGTAAACAATATTCTCTTAAAATTAAAAACAATTTACAGCCCGATACATAGATCCTTATGCATACATTAGAAACACTAATATCCTTTAATCATGATCTTAGAGGAATTATAATGAACTATAGGGAATAAAATAATAAAATGTGATAAAACTAATGTACACATCTTAGTGTGCAAGAAAAGGAGGGGTAACAAAAAGCTTCGTTCTTTAACCCTTTGTAATACTCTATCTCCTTTACCCTCCTCAAACCTGTGTGGCTTGAAATCATTCCACGTTAGAGCACTCGAGCCCATAACGGTAAATCTCCTTAACCTATATCCATCCTCTAATACTAAAAAACACATAATTAATCTAGAATGCTGTATAAGACGTTACAGTTCTCTCCTTTAAAAATAATTTGGGTGTGTAGTGTTTACAACTTCTCATCTTTGTGCATACAGACAGGTCTAATTGTATTTATTTACCTGGATATTACGGGTTTTCCTATCTATTTTCATATTCTATTTTAATATATGATTTAAAATCTTTGTGGGTTGGAACTTACTAAGTGACGACTTGTTTTAAGTTTTATTTCAAAATAAATAGTAGGTTTTAGTACGAGCTTTATTTGTAAATTATTAAAGAAATCTACGACCAGTTGAATTTCATTATTTATATAAAAATCATTTGCTGGAAGGCTATATAATAAAACGTTTTTAGAATATAATCAAGCAATCTTCATTTAAAAAATCGTGGTGTTTGTATGTCTTTCCAGGATTATCTTCACCACTTCCTGATACCTTAGAGAGTTAACATTTGGTGTGGATGTTAAGGGGCATGAGGTATTTTTTTTAAATATCCAAAATTTGAAATAATCTAAGATGATGAATACAAAATGGAAGACGGAACATACAAATAGATTCTTGGAGGACTACAATTTACGTACGCAATGGAGTATGAAATCTTTATGAGAAAAATACGAGACAAAAATACAAAATGGTGAATACCAAATGGCAGACGAAACTTACAAATGTTATCGTAGAAAAGTGAAATTTAGTACTGACGATATGAAGCATGCTATCTTATGACAAAAATCTAAAACTTGAAAATACAAGGTAGTCGATGTAACGTACAAAATAAGTCCAAATTGGACTAAATATGAGGCCCAAACTTTCCTAAAATAATATAAAGAAGTTGTTATATTCTGTATGGTATACAATGTAAGTTTTAATTTTTTTTTCTGAGGAGATTATTACCCTAAGCTATATTTTCCGATCACAACATTCCCCACCCACTGGTAGGATTATCACAAACTAATAAACCTAAAAGTAAATGGGCACAAAAACAAAGCTTATCTTATAGGGGTCCATTAATATAAAGAACTAGACACAGCATGGAAGATAGCATTAGAATGGTTCTTAAAGAGCTAGGGTATAATGAGGTGGACTATAAAGAACTAGCTCAAGATAGGTATAGGGTATAATGAGGTGGACTGAATATAACTACCTCAAGATAGGGATAGGGTGTAATGAGGTGGACTGGATAGAACTAACTCAAGATAGGGATAATGGTGTAATGAGGTGGACTGGATGGAACTAACTCAAGATAGGGATAGGGTCTAATGAGGTGGACTAGATGGGACTAACTCAAGATAGGGATAGGGTGTAATGATGTGGACTGGATGGAACTAACTCAAGATAGGGGTAGGGTCTAATGAGGTGGACTGGATGGAACTAACTATAGATAGGGATAGGGTGTAATGAGGTGGACTGGATAGCACTAGCTCAAGATAGAGATAGGGTGTAATGAGGTGGACTGGATAGAACTAACTCAAGATAGAGATAGGGTGTAATGAGGTGGACTGGATGGAACTAACTCAAGATAGGGGTAGGGTCTAATGAGGTGGACTGGATGGAACTAACTCAAGATAGAGATAGGTGTCATATTTTCGTAAGTGCGGCAATCAACTTTCGAGCTCCTGATGCCAATGATTAAGTACGTAATTATATATCACACGATTTCGAGATCCTTGTGGTGCCACACACACCACAATGAATAAAATAGTTCAATCAGTTGCTAAGTCAGTTAGGTAGTGTTTTCTTTGTTCACTTTGAGTCTTAAACAATATACTAAGGGAATGTATTGATGCGCACCAGTAGCATGTGCACAACACACTGTAGTGGTGAATATAAGAAAAATTATTAGAAATCACAAGATCAAGAAAAATAAATAGTTCAAAAGAGTTAATTCTAAGCTTGCAGCCTTCTTTAAACACGGAAACTGCGTGGTAAGTATAGTCTGTTAATAAATAATTTATTTTCTTACAGCAGACTCACACACAGGACCTATATATATGTTTGGTACAAAATGAAGAAAATGGTGTTGGTATTCATTGTTTTTAATTTGGGATTTTAACATTGGGAATCTAGGTCTGAATACAGTGCGTATTGTAGTGAAAATTATACTATTTGCGATTAAGAAGTCTGCGTTACGAATGACGAGGGCGAAAATGAACCCTTTTACACACCACCCAGCAAAGCAACTTAGCACCTAAGGTTGACATCTGCGGTCATGCATTAATTAACGAACGATAAAAGTTTTATTTTAGTGTTACCTATCTACCATTATACATTGTACAGAGAGTATAGAATCGCCCTGTTTATTAATTATATATATATTTAGAGCAAAACCTTTAAAAACACCAGATTAAATTTCAAAACACAAGCCTTCCGTCACCGACAAACCTAAACAAACAATACTGACACGTTAGTTCATGTGCCAGCCGAGATTCGGACGCCAAACTTTCCATCACCAAAAAAGAGACCAGGTTGAAGCTACAGCCCACGTGTCTACCTATACTAGTATATATTATTATTATTATTATTATTATTATTATTATTATTATTATTATTATTATTATTATTATTATTATTATTAGCAACAGGTCTTACTACCCGTTCGGGTTATACNACCACGTCTTACTACCCGTTCGGGTTGTACGCACTTACGCTAATGTGTAATGGTAGGGTGATTGTGAGATGAAATGGAGGACCTACAGCTTAACGTGGGATCCGAACCACGGTGGAGGCCTGGCATTCCTCACATTCACAAGTTGTGATTAATACACGTCCTGTCAGAGGTAAAGGAAGGGTTTGGCAATCAGATAAATCTGTGCCAGAACCGAGGATTGAACCCCGGACCCTAGTATATATATAAGTATATATATATGTATACATGTATATATACATCCTACTATTTGATCTGGCGTTTTAGAGGTTTTATTCTAAATAGTTTTCTACTCTCTCTTAACGCAAAGGTGGGTACATTTGCTTTGAAGTGTACCCTCCTCATCCCTGTCCCGTTACTGTAAATACGTGGTGGAGAGCCCTAATAGGTATTAAGATGGCAATATTTGGTTACATTGAAGCTGTTACATGATAGATTGTATGTCCTAGTTTCCAAGATGTTTATTTAATAATTACTACCAAATGTTGATGAACCTGATGATGTGTTCTTACTTACTTTCATCGTCTTCTATCTCGACATAGCCCTCCCCCATGTAGTTAGAGCACACGCTCATCATGAGCAGGGGGATGAGGGACACCATGATTAGTGCCTCTTGTTTCTATTAGCCCGAGACCACTGGTTCAGTCGAAGAATCAGTAGGCACCAACAGATCAGTCATAGTACCAACACGTGGGAAATGCTAGGCCTCACTCTGGCTTTGGTGCTCGATTTAACTTCCAAGTTCTGTTAGAACACAAACATTACACACACAAAATAAATACGTGAGGAATAATAATTGTATTTAGCACCGCATCTTACTACCCGTTCGGGTTATACGCTTAAGTACTAATTACTCTAATGGATTAGGAATTGGGAAGGTTGAATTTAGAGGAAGTGAACCCGCATTTGAGTGGAGGGAGAGTGGAAAACCATTTAAGTAAAACTACCAACCAGTTCACCCAACCGAGATTCGAACCTCGATCTCCCCGTCCTCGGCGGTCGAGCTCAACACGACTGGCGCGTTAGCCAACTACGCCACCGTGGCGGGTTCGTGAGGAATCAATGGAGAATAAAATGCAAGCACTCGTTACATTATTAATGTTGATCACTACATATTAAAAGGATCTAAATTATGTCTGTTAATAACCGTATCGGTGGTCTCATAGACTAGGCCATCGGTCTCATCACTCTTTTATGGTTAGATGGTGACTAGAGATGTGAGAAGGACAATTTTCAATTATTATTTCTGTAAAATAATTTAAACTGATTAAATGGAACTAATGTAATCGAGATATTTATCTCAAATGTCAACGTTTATAACTAAGATTAATTTTTTTCTAAGGGCGTTGACACCAGAAACATCATCAAACGAGCTTCGGTGATCACACGGTCTAACGCGCTACTCTCGCAATAGGCTTAGCTGCCGATGACAGGGAGATCGGTGTTTGATCCCGGTTGGGTGCATTAAGGGCTATTTATACCAAATAGTTTTCCACTTTCACGGGTGCAATTCCTCTAAATTCAACCTTCCTCGTCCCTAACACATTAGAGTAATTAGTACATAGGCGTACAGCCCGAACGGATAGTAAAACGCAGTGCTAAAAAAAAGTAGTGATTAAACAAATTAATTCGAGCCTTTGTAGACCCGTTATGTTCATAAATCATACTTCATTTTTTATCATCAATAAGTTAATTAAAATAATGTAAGGTTGGTCCAACATTTATTTCCCCCCTCCCCCCAATCCTCCATGGTTCCTATCTACCCCTCCCCTGCCCCCTTCTTATAACACACTCGTCTCTTAACACACTATATTTTGAAGTATAATAGGCTCTAGGTGCCACCTCTGCCATTTGACCCTTCCACCGCAAGCCGCCACTGCAGAAAATGTTCCTGAACATTTTCATCTCTAGTGGTGGTAGGGCTTTTGGAATTTTTCCTAGGAGGTTTCTAATACTTAATTTATGAATACGAAGGAACATTTATTCTTAAAATCAATTTCCTAAAACCCATTCCATTAAAATAAATATGCAGATAATCTGCAAGTGTAGCAACACGTACATGAAAATAGCTATTATATATTATAAATTGGGTGGCACATGTATTTAATATTAATTTAATTGACCTTTAGCTCTCAGACCTACCAGGTGATGTTGTATTACGATACGGATCACGTGTTTCGTAGAGAATCCTAAAGTTTTCAGTGTGATAAGAATTGTATTCATCCTTCACGTCTTTTGAGGACTGAAAAGCTCCTTGATATTAAAAAGTGACTTCGTTACACAGTTTTGAAATAATTGGCGATAATACACTACTATTCTCCTTTTCATTTGACAATTTCTGAAAAGTGTTGGTGATAAAGACACATCTACACTAGTATTCATTACACAATTGTTACAAAAATTTGGAGATAATATATTCTATTCTCCTCTTCGTTAAACAATTGCTACACATTGTTGATGATAAGAAAATTCTATTCTCCTTTTCGTTAAACAATTGTTACAAATTGTTGATGATAATACACTTCTATTCTCCTCTTCGTTAAACAATTGTTACAAAGTTTTGGTGATAAGACACTTCTATTCTCCTCTTCGTAACACAGTTGTTACAAATTGTTGATGATAAGACACTTCTATTCTCCTCTTCGTTACACAATTGTTACAAAGTTTTGGTGATAAGACACTTCTATTCTCCTCTTCATTACACAGTTGTTACAGATTGTTGATGATAAGACACTTCTATTCTCCTCTTCATTACACAATTGTTACAAGTTGTTGGTGATAATACACTTCTATTCTCCTCTTCGTTAAACAATTGTTACAAATGGTTGATGATAAGACACTTCTATTCTCCTCTTAGTTACACAGTTGTTACTAATTGCTGCTGATAAGACGCTTTTATTCTCCTCTTCGTAACACAGTTGTTACAAATTGTTGATGATAATACACTTCTATTCTCCTCTTCGTTACACAATTGCTACACATTGTTGATGATAAGACACTTCTATTCTCCTCTTCGTTAAACAATTGTTACAAATTGTTGATGATAAGACAATTCTATTCTCCTTTTCGTTAAACAATTGCTACACATTGTTGATGATAAGACACTTCTATTCTCCTCTTCGTTAAACAATTGTTACAAATTGTTGATGATAATACACTTCTATTCTCCTCTTCGTTAAACAATTGTTACAAGTTGTTGGTGATAAGACACTTCTATTCTCCTCTTCGTAACACAGTTGTTACAAATTGTTAATGATAAGAAACTTCTATTCTCCTCTTGGTTACACAATTGTTACAAAGTTTTGGTGATAAGACACTTCTATTCTCCTCTTTGTAACACAGTTGTTACAAATTGTTGATGATAAGACACTTCTATTCTCCTCTTCGTTACACAATTGTTACAAAGTTTTGGTGATAAGACACTTCTATTCTCCTCTTCGTAACACAGTTGTTACAAATTGTTGATGATAGACACTTCTATTCTCCTCTTCATTACACAATTGTTACAAAGTTTTGGTGATAAGACACTTCTATTCTCCTCTTCATTACACAGTTGTTACAGATTGTTGGTGATAAGACACTTCTATTCTCCTCTTCGTAACACAGTTGTTACAAATTGTTGATGATAAGACACTTCTATTCTCCTCTTCGTTAAACAATTGCTACAAATTGTTGGTGATGATACACTTCTATTCTCCTTTTCGTTAAACAATTGTTACAAATTGTTGATGATAAGACACTTCTATTCTCCTCTTCGTAACACAGCTGTTACAAATTGTTGATGATAAGACACTTCTATTCTCCACATCGTTACACAGTTGTTACAAAATGTTGGTGATAAGACACTTCTATTCTCCTCTTAGTTACACAGTTGTTACTAATTGCTGCTGATAAGACGCTTTTATTCTCCACCTCGTTACACAGTTGTTACAAAGTGTTGGTGATAAGACACTTCTATTCTCCTCTTAGTTACACAGTTGTTTCTAATTGCTGCTGATAAGACGCTTTTATTCTCCTCTTCGTTACACAGTTGTTACAAATTGTTGATGATAGGACACTTCTATTCTCCTCTTCGTTACACATTTGTTACAAATTGTTGTTGATAATACATTTCTATTCTCCTCTTCGTTACACATTTGTTACAAAATGTTGTTGATAATACAATTCTATTCTCCTCTTCGTTAAACATTTGTTACAAAGTTTTGGAGATAAGATACTTTTACTTTGCTCTTCAGTAAATGTTTTCTGAAAAGGGTTGGGAATAACAATATCCAAATCTCTTCTTCATTACACAGCTGTTAAAAAGTTTTGAGAATAATATCTAGTTCTACTTTTATTCACATAGTTGTTGTATAGTACTTAGTGTAACATTAGCTTCCTTTTCTCTTATTTGAACGGTTATTGCAGAGAAATGTTTAATACCACACTTTATTAGCGTGTTTTTTTTCTCTTAGCCAATTTTTTCAAATTTTTTCACCACATTCTCAGTGCTTCTTTTCGTTATTATATCCCCGGTCTTACATCGTCACGAGACAGCGGCTTCTGTTACCATTGTAAATTGTTCATGACTACACTATTTGGCTGAGACTTTACCACTAGGTACATTTAGCTATCAATATTATTAAAAGTTAATCTCGATAGCGTAAGCCCTATAGTGTCTTAGAGAGCTGACACGATCGTTTTTAAACTTTAACTGCATGTATATGAATGTAAAATGGCCTCATAGCTTATTTGTATGTTTTATGTATTGTAGACGAACAAAATAATATGAACGCTACACAATATAATTATTACCTACATTTTAAATAAATTCAGATTTGTATATACATCAGGTTGATTGGAACTATTTTTTTGTGTTTAGAAAAGTTCTATTGCGTGTATTTATCAGTGTTTAGAAAGATTTGAGTGAGGTATTTTTCCATGTTTAGAAAAGTTTGAATGTAAGCCTAGCATTTTCACGTGTTCAGACAAGTTTTAATGTAGGCCAAAGTATTTAACCAGTTTAGAAAAGTCGTATTATAAGTATTTGCTCTTGTTTGGAAAAGTTTGGTTTCAAATTAATATTTTCCCGTGTTTGGAAATGGTTTAGCGAAAATATTTTCCCATGTTTAGAAATGATGTATGTAAGTATATCAATAAATCCTTGAATACAGGCCTACAGACTTATTGATTACTTATGCATTTTTTTAGAAAGTGTTTAGAGATAGTATAAATTACATTTTTATAGAAATGATTAAGGGATTTTCCTATTCGAGGTTTTAACATTAATAATGAGGTTTCTAGATTTACATTTTAATTGCCTTTATTTTCCCAGAATATCTGATTAAAACAAAAATATAAATAAAAAAATATCATTTAATAAAACGAAAAATAATTAAACTAATATTTCTTCAAGATCACCATTAATAAGCGACATCTTTTATCATGATACTTTACTTGATGCAGTACACAAGCCTATTGGAGTTAAGGCCTCTACTAGCGGTGATGGAACCAGAAGGGGAAGGGGGCCATATTCCTCTAAGGAATTTGGGATATATTTGCTTCCCTCAGGGATGATTAACCCCCTGGGTATAAATAGGCTCCTTTGAGATAAATTTACCCCCTTGCTACTGAGGGATATTCTCGAATATGAAGCTTAAAGATTGTCTTGTATCAAAATCCAAATAGCTTCTACTGACAAATATAAATTACAAATATTACCAGAAAAGAACAGCTCCAAAAAATATTTAAAGCATATAAGCTAAAAATAAAAAATTGCATACATAAAACTCTTAATAGTTTCAAGAGGCATCCAATTATAAAAACAACTGGGTAAAGACCATTCCAAAAGCTTTTAGAGCCATCTTATTCTCAATAGTTTCCAGGTGGGTAAGGACTACTTCAAATAGCTTATAGAGGTTTTCAAATTATAATTCTTTTAATTAAGGGGTAGGTACCATTACAACTAGCTTTTAGAGGATTCAAATTTAAAAAAATTTAAAGTAGAGGACCGCTTCAAATATCTTTTAAAATCATATAATTTTTTATAATAAAACAAAAATAACTTTTAAAGACATTCAATTTTCAAAAATCTGAAGAAGGAGGGTCACTCTAAATATCTTCTAAGATAATCCAAATTTCAAAAAAAATATCTTGGTGAGAACCACTTCAAATAACTTGTAGAGGAGATAATATTTTTTTTCAAGATGATCTTCTAGGGGCATCTAATTTCTCAAACATTTACCAGGGGGGATCCCCGAAGCCCCCCTTTTAATGCTAGTTGCCCCCTACACAAAAAAAGTTTACACTCCCCCGGGACTCTTCAAAATTAGATGAATTTAGCTTAAGCTTTAAACCAGTTTTGATTCTAAGTTTTAACTTTAACTCAAATTATTTTGATTTAAGTTTTTTAATATTTATCTATATAAAAAACCTATATACCATTTGAAGAATTTGTGTACCTGCAAAGTGAGCGTATCGAGAGATTTAAAATGAACGGTTTTAAACATAATACTATCTTGAGGGGCAATTAACCTGTGTGGGATTAATTCTGACTATCTTAAATATATCGGAGAATATAGTTCAACAATGTTCATGACATTTTCCACGAAATTGACTATTTATGTGTCGATGCTTTAGGTTTTCCCCTGTACTGATCATTAGATTTTACCATTGATATATCATCTGTCTAGCCAGGGATGGACTCGGCCGCCGGGACACCGGGACATATCCAGGTGGGTTGATTTGATTTGGACCACCGCAACTACTTTAAACTCAAATCAATATATTCATTCAATTCTAAATGATTGTTTATATTAAATTTTAATCAAAAGTTCCAGTGAGTAAATCTGAGGTGGCCAGAATGCGTTATTTGTGAACATATATGATAGTATTAAATTTAAAACCACCCTGTTTGCTGTTTCTTGGTGTTGTAAAATGATCTCTTTGGTGATTTACACAGGTAATGAGTGGAGTATCATATTACAAACTTGAATATATCACTAATAATTACACACAGCTATTGTCTCAGCATTTAGGAGCAATTTTGCTCGTGTCAGTAGAAAGTAGAAACTGATTTTCGATAATGTAGCTGAAATGACCTCGGTATTAAATTAACTGATAATCACCCACTTCGGTGGCCGCATGATGTAAGGCGTCACTCTCGTGTTAAACTAGACTTCCGATGACAGGGAGATCGGGGTTTTAATTCCGGTCAGGTGTACGAGGGGTGTTTATTCAAAACGGTTTTACACTTTGTCTCCACGAAAATGCGGGTACACTTCCTATTAATATAAACTTCCTATTCCCTAAAACCATTAGCGTAATTGGTATATAAGCGTATAATCCAAGCGGGTAGTAGGACGTGGTAGTAATTTATATATAAATATATATATATATATAAATATATATATTTATATATATAAATATATATATATAAATATATATATTTATATATATAAATATATATATGGTAAGATATATCATATTATCAGTCCCGGGACGCTTAGAATCTACCAGTCCACCCCTGTGTCTACAATATAAATGTTGTTACAATAGACGAGCTTGCTTTAGGTCAACATGGAACGAGTACACTTGGAAGAAAATAACGGTTAGGAACTGGAGGAACACACACAACAACTGTTCAGAACTGGAGGAACACACACAACAACTGTTCGGAACTGGAGGAACACAAACAACTGTTCGGAACTGGAGGAACACACACAGCAACTGTTGGGAACTGGAGGAACACACACAACAACTGTTTGGGACTGGAGGAACACACACAACAACTGTTTGGAACTGGAGGAACATACACAACAACTGTTGGGAACTGGAGGAACACACACAACAACTGTTGGGAACTGGAGGAACACACACAACCACTGTTTGGAACTGGAGGAACACAAACAACTGTTCGGAACTGGAGGAACACATACAACAACTGTTTGGAACTCGAGGAACACTCACAACTGTTCGGAACTGGAGGAACACACACAGCAACTGTTGGGAACTGGAGGAACACACACAACAACTGTCTGTAACTGGAGGAACACACACAACTGTTTGAAACTGGAGGAACACACACAAAAACTGTCTGTAACTGGAAGAACACACACAACTGTTGGGAACTGGAGGAACACACACAACTGTTCGGAACTCGAGGAACACTCACAACTGTTCGGAACTGGAGGAACACATACAACAACTGTTTGGAACTGGAGGAACACACACAACTGTTCGGAACTCGAGGAACACTCACAGCTGTTCGGAACTGGAGGAACACATACAACAACTGTTTGGAACTGGAGGAACACTCACAACTGTTTGGAACTGGAGGAACACTCACAACGGATCTTCACCTAAAATCTGCGACATGTTTTATTTCCGTATTTTAAACACTTCCTTTATTTTATTCTGTGTTCCACTTCTCACTGTTATTCTCATTTTACTACACTAGTGGAGTAGAGATAGGAAAGGAAGAAATTAGAGGATATGTATCAGTATTGGCAATCAGGAAGTTTGTAAAAATTCTTAGGAAAAGAACATCCTTAATAAAGCCGGCTGGTATTAAAGCCCCTACCTCCCATCACGGTCAAATTTGACAATATAAGCCTGACGTTTAGTCTGCATGTCCACTGGCGTGGGTCTTTTAACTCTCGTGTCAATGGAAAAAGAGAATAAATCTCATAATGGTTTAATCTAGGTGAATTAATCACATATTAAAAACACGTTTAACATGGTTTTTTACAGTGACCTGGTGGTCTAGGGGTAAGGTGTCAGACCTCTGTACTGAGGGTCCGAGGCTCAATCCTCGGTCCCGGCACAGATTTATCTGATAACCAAACCCTTCCTTCACCTCTGACAAGACGTGTATTGATCACAACTTGTGAATGTGAGGATTGCCAGGCCTCCATCGTGGTTCGGATTCCACGTTAAACTGTAGGTCCTCCATTTCATCTCACAATCACCCAACCATTACACATTAGCGTAAGGGCGTATACCCCGAATGGGTAGTAAGACGCGGTGCTAATAATAATAATAATAATAATAATAATAATAATAATAATAATATGGTTTTATAGTTATTGTGAGATTGGGGGTCAAATCCAAGCTTGATGTACGGAGGATTTAAAAAAAAATAGTTTCACATTTTATCTCTCCCGAAAATAAGTGAAGACTTTCTCTTGAATCTATCCTTATCATCTCTCCCACACTCCCACATTAGTGTAATAAAATTGAGATATATCTTACGGATAGTAAGAGAGGTTAAATGTCGATCGTGCGAGTTTACCTCCTGGTGTTCCTGTCCGGAGCAGGTTGAAAGTACGATATCCGAGACTGTCTAAAAAAAAAGAAACAAACAAATAAGGACACGTAATAGAACTTGCCTGCGATAAGACTAGAGCTCCTGAATCCAACCAGTCTGAACTACCTTCGCGGCGCTAATTGCGTCACTTGTAAGCCTCTAGGGCGTCGGACCTGCGCGCGTCTGCAACAAGTGCCGCGACCAATCCTGGGGCAGAGGCCTCAGGGTTGGTGGCTCTCACTAGTTCAGTCCTGGGTCAAAGGGGATAGGAGGGGGTGCTAATTATTATTGTATGATGCCCTCCAGACAGTTCGTGACATATTGGTTTCCAGTGATGAGGACATATGTACAGACTGTTGGACAACAGAAGCCACTGTGGTGGTGAAATGGAGGAGGGCTGGAATTACTAACCTCTAGATTTATTTCTCTCCCCTATGATATATTCTAGAAAATGAAGATTAAAGATGGCATATCATTTTCAAAATATATCGATGTTAGGACTACTCTAAACATCTTCTAGGGGCATTTAATTTTTAAAATATATCAATTTTAGGACTACTCTAAATAACTTCTAGGGGCATCTAATCTTTTAAATATATCAATGTTAGGACCATTTTAAATAACTCTTAGGCACATTTAATTTTTAAAATATATCAATTTTAGGACCATTGTAAATATCCTCTAGGAGCATCTAATTTTTAAAATATATCAATGCTAGGACCACTCTAAATATCTTCTAGGGGCATCTAATTGTTAAAATATATCATCATTAGGACCATTCTAAATAACTTCTAGGGGCATATCATTTTCAAAATATATTGATGTTAGGACCATTCTAAATATCTTCTAAGGGCATCTAATTTTCAAAATATATCAATTTTAGGACTACTCTAAATAACTTCTAGGCGCATCTTATTTTCAAAATACATCCAGGTGAGGACCACACTAAATAAATTATAGAGCCTTCCAGTTTTCAAACAAATCTAGGAGGAAGGTCTTTGGCCCACCAATCCAAAGGAGGGTACTTAAAAATAATCTTGTTTTTCTCATCTCCCACCCATTTTACAAAAATAAGATTACACCACCGGTATCAGAAGGTAGAGGTAATATTAATAATAATTATGTCAAATAATATTTTAAGATATACAATATGGACTCCTAAGATAAATATAACATATTCGTTAAATCTAGTTCCTGTTTTGACTATCAGTGAATTTTTATTATATTAGTTCAAACGAGCAGGATAAAATTACTATTCTACTTAAGTTAACAGCCTAAAGGTTGGTTTGATGTGTTTTCTACCCGGAGCTGGGCATGCATTCAGCCCTTCAGCTGGTTAGTGATGACTGTACCATCCGGCAGAAATCCCATGTACTAGGATAGTTCAGAAAGTGTGGTGGTTCCCCGTTGTTTTCCACACTGAATTTCTATGAGTGAGCGTTAAAGGACCAAACCATTTTACCCAAAAAGGTAATTTTTCATGCAACAAATGATACGAAACCGACAGCTCTACTTCCCCTCCGACCCGCCTTGGTGGCGTAGTTGGCTAACGCGCTAGTCGTGCTGAGCTCGACCGCTGAGGACGGGGAGATCGAAGTTCGAATCTCGGTTGGGTGAACTGGGGGGGGGGGGGGCTT
>CABFWO010003035.1:32675-45156 GCA_902155825.1 Timema genevievae | reverse complement strand
GGGGGAGTGGATCTGTTGAATTTTAGGTAGGCTATAAAGACTTTAAACCAACATGTATTGTTTGTTTGTAAAAAAAAATCCCAAGATATTAAGGACGTTACCTATCGGTGACATAGCTGTTGAAAGTCAACATAGTATTTTCCATGTTAATGTATTTACATTTTATCCGGCAAGCTTTGAAGATATAACATTATAGCGAAAACCATAAATTCTTAAATCATTCTACAAATAGTATTTCTTTGTAACATAATTAATTTTTGGATCTTTGAATAACTTTGTTTTTCAAACTTATTATTTTTAGATCGTCTACAATTTTGGATATTTGGTTTACTCACCAAAATGGTAAATAGGAATCTTCTTGACAAGATCTATATTTAAAAAAAAGTCTATGGAAACATAATATGCCTATATAGAGTAGGAAACAAGGAAAAGGTGGGTTTAGAATGGAAGCAAGTGCTGTCCAGTTGCAAATGGTCGGGGTGCATGGAACCCCACCTCCACTGACAGATTAAAATATATTTATACTGCCCTCCCCTCCCTAAGGTCATTTCCCCTAAATGGAATGTTGTAGCCCCCCTCCCTGACACTACAATTGAGATCCCATTTGTTTTTTTAGCCACTCTGATTATTTACCCTAGTTGAGAATCCCTAAGGGGATGTTGTCGGTGACGTTGGTTCGGTGATAAGTGTGTTCTAATTTTTTTTAACCCATTTCAATATTTAATCGGGGAATTTTGTATCCCATTGATTTTGGATCGAATTATTGAGAGAATACTGTGCATTGTTTTGGAAGTTATTATTATTTAGAACTGCGTCTTACTACCCATTTGGGCTATACGCTTAAGTACTAATTACACTAATTGGTTAGGAATTGGGAAGGTTGAATTTAAAGGAAGTGAACCCGCATTTTTGTGGAGGGAAAGCTGAAAATCATTTAGGAGAACCACCCCCCGTGCACCTATCCAAGATTCGAACCTTGATATCCCCATACTCGGCAGCATAGCTCAACATGAAACTAGCGCGTTAGCTAACTACGCCACTGAGGCGGGTGTTTTGGAAGTAATGTTTTTTGTTTTTTATATCGGTTGTTGCCTTAGCCCCAGACTCGTGTTGCATTTCCTCTCGCGATGAAATCTTGTCAGAAACTGAGTTCAGCCATTCACCAGTTCATGGCCTAAAGCTGGTAGTTCAGCCATTAACCAGTTTTTACCTAAAGCTGGTAGTACATCCATTCACCAGTACATGACCTAAATCTGGTAGTTAAGCCGTTCACCAGTTTTGACCTAAGACTGGTAGTTCAGCCATCCACCAGTTCATGACCTAAATCTGGTAGTTCAGCCATCCACCAGTTCATGACCTTAATCTAGTAGTTCAGCCGTTCACCAGTTCATGAGCTAAAGCATGTAATTCATCCATTCACCAGTTTTGACCTAAAGCTGGTAGTTCAGCCATTCACCGGTTCACACCCTAAAGCTGGTAGTTCAGCCATTCACCAATTCTTGACCTAAAATCAGCGTTTACCAATTCATAAACTAAAGCTCAATTGTTCAATTGTTCACCAGTTCGTCCATCAAACCTCAGTCCATTGTTTCTGTAATTGCCGCGAATACCTTACCTTACCTACACCCCATGAATGTCGTGACACAAGTCATAGACGACGTCTCGATGGGCTCTGTCACACCTCACCGAATGGTACCACTCTCCAAGTGTACAAACAAGGTGTACCCCAGACCCACAGCCTCCAGTTATAAATGGCTTCACTCCGTGGGAGATCTTGAGTCCTTAAACACGGATATAGCTGGGTGCCTTCAAGACACATAAAAAAACTCATTTTGAACATGGTTCCACTAAAGAGAAGACACAAATATCCTTCTCGAGTCAAACAGCCGGCTTCCAAAAAGCTCTTCATATAATCCTACCTCACAAAAAGTTTAATCAGACTGAACATTACGAATATAATGGTACATTTATGATGAACATGTTAAAAGTGAGTTGTTTAACAACAGCACTTTTGGAAGTGCTTTTATCATATGAGCATTGACACTAGCGAGCTCCAGTGTTGATGGACTCAACTTGGCTCAAGGAGAGCAGTGAAACGTACGTAAGGATGAGGAGTCAGTACCCAAAGGTTAAAGGCACGGTCAACAACCCCTAGTTTGGGAGGTGAAAGAGACATTCAAGGTAGAGGAAGGAGAGTGGAGAGGAAAAGGGTGGGAGTGAAGGGTCCCAACGATTCTGCACAACGATCTCACATGTCAAGCGTTGAGGAGGTGTAATGTTTGTCATTGGCCTAGGATTAGAGGAAATATGCTACAATTCCTATCACAAGGAGGATTCACACCAAGCCACCTCAAATAAAATACTCCCGAAACATCATCTTCAGGATTAGAACCAAATAATTATGAACCGATTAAATATTCCAATAAGATAATAAATCCCTCCGAATATATATTAAAATTTGTTTTAAAAATCGGAGCATACAATTACTACCGAACAAATCATCTCAGGGATTATCAAATGGGTTATAAAATCAAATGAGGTAAGAAATGGTATATTAAGATTAGGACGCCATCTCAGGAGGTGAAATAAAGGGGATTGCAAGATTATGATGACGTAATCTAGAGTCAATGATATCAGGTAGTAGGAGGAAGGGAAAAGTGTTTAGATCCGTCAGTGGAAGTGAGCCACGCAACCTTACGCCTGCTCTCGTCAGAGTAAGATAAGATGCAAACCGCTTTACAAATAGCTTCCAAATCAAGACGTTTGAAACGTATTTAATAACAGATAGCAAATGTAGGCGTATACAATTAAATATACAATTATTAATTTATTAATCTTTTCAAAGTTAGATATGTAATATTTTTTCTAAGCATTAATATTAAAAACTATACAATAATCTAAGCAATATTTATAAGCATACTATTACTTTTCAATCCATATTTTAAATTTTTTTGTTCACTTTATCTTAATAATAACAACTCGTTAAATTTATAATAAAAATGATCAGGGATGAGAAAAGTAGAATTATAGAGAAAATGTAATTGCATTTTCGAGGATGGGGAGTGGGAAACTGTCAAAGGAAAAACCATCCTAAATACATCTGACCGGGATTTGAAAGCTAATTATCCCATCATCGGTGATCCAGTCTATCGTGAGAGTGACCAGGCTTGTCAAACTCGTTTGATAATAAGAACCTGATTTAAAATTAAAATTCTGAAAGACCCACATTTCCAAAAAAATATTATTAACATTATTTGGTAAGACAATGTGCTAATGTTACATTATTTTTTTTAGATTCACTGTAGATCCTACCCACTATATATATATATATTATATATACTGTATATATGTGTATATATACTGTATATATATATATATATATATATTTAGTGGGTAGGATCTACAGTGAATCTGAAAAAAAATAAATGTAACATTAGCACATTGTCTTACCAAATAACGTTAATAATATTTTATAGATAAGAATTTTTGGAAATGTGGGCCATTCAGAACTTTAAATTGTATATATATATATATACACCATCCCCTCTATGTTACCTAACGTGGACCCAGTATCTGTTAGAATGTGCTATGGCCGGATATATGGGGTTGTGATTGTATAGAATTGTGTGGGTTCGTGATGGGGGAGCTGAATTGTATCCATTCTGAATGGTCTCCATTCAAACATTTTCTTAAACAAGCACCACGAATAAAAAGTATGATTTGTATCCACTGGAAATATTTGCATTATATCCACAAAATTCTGATTTGTATCCATTTAATTGCGGTGTCAGTTGTCTGATAGATGGCAGCAGCAGAAACTCTCCTTAACTGATTACGTGCTTACTAGAGAGCAGCACTATCACTATATAAAAAAGATATTTTTAATTACTGTCTTATTACTTTAAAACCTAAACATGAATTTTAATTTAATAGACTTATATTTATAAACATTACATACTATGCTTGTGTATAAGGTGCTTGTCTTATACACAGGGATATAGATATTTATATATAAATAAACCTAGTATAATCTTGTTGGCAACCCTATATTTAAATCTATATTATTACAAATTGACAGCATTATCTACTTTAACAAGGCCGTTTTATTATTTGGCTGAACTATTCCACATTTACAATAAGCTACACGTCTACAACCAACACAAGAAAAACAAATGGTGCTTGTTTAAGAAAATGCCTGAATGGAGACCATTCAGAATGGATACAATTCAGTCGTCTCTTACTCTCTCTATCTCTCTCTCTCTCTCTATCTCTCTCTCTCTCTCTCTCTCTCTATATATATATATATATATATATATATAAAATAATAACAAATATGGAACCTTTTAACTGATGACAAACGTGTGTCCTCAAGCCGCGATCACTCGGGTTTTTATTCCTTTTTAGAAGATAAAGCTGCTCACACATTTATTGGCTTTCAAACAGTCTACATATTTTGTGGACAAAAAAAAAAGAATCGATCTTTGGGGCGTAAAAAATAAATATTTAGTATAACATACATTACTTGCTTGATTTCCCCAAATAATGACCAATTTCCAAATAATATAATATGAAATTGAATATTTCTAGGTTTATAAACAGAAGAATCTGGTCGGTTTGTATGTTTGTTCGTCATAAATTCCACCTACCACACAAAATCCTGCTTTGGAGCGTGAGTTTGACATGACTGCGTGATACTATATGACCTTTGATGCGGGTTAAAATGTGGTCAGTTACATTCCTTCAATAGATTTTAAGCCAGTCTTTAAACATGTATTAATATTCTAATTTTTATTTTATTTTTCTTTACCAGCTTTGATGGCCACGTGGTCTAACGCGCTACTTTCGTGTTGGGCTAGACTGCCGAAGACAGGGAGATCGAAGTTCATTTCCGGTCGGGTGCACTGAGGGTGGTTTTCCTAATTGGTTTTCCAATCTACTTCCACACAATGGGGTGCACTTCCTCTCAATTGAATCTTCCTAATCCCCTAAACCATTAGTGTATTAGTACATAAGCCTACAACCCGAACGGGTAGTAAGACGGGATTCTAAAAAAATTTATAGTTTTTTTAGGTAAGGTTGAGAAAATTGAGTTATTTGTAGTTTTTGTAGCACCACATCTTATTACCCACTCGGGCTATACGCTAATGGGTTAGGGGCTGGTAAGGTTGCATTTGGAGGAAGTTTACCCGCATTTGAGTGGAGAAAGATTAGAAAGAATAACTCTCAGTACCGGTATTCAAACCTCAGCATTGCAAGTTACACGAAAGTGACGCCTTAGACCATGCATCCACTGAAGCAGGATTTGTAAGAGTTCATATTGGGGCAGGAATTGTATATTCATAGTGAACGCTCGTGACTGCACCAGTTGAAAGACAACAATTGATGGTGTTTGTCCTAGCTTCATTCTGTTCTATTTATTATCTATGGCACCGCCACCCGTGTATAACTTCCATGGACACAAATTACACACCACGCAATGACAGCAAATCGAAGTGTTTTAAGGTAACCCGCTCGGGGAAAAGTGGACCTAAACGCCGCCAGTGAACTTGCTTTGTTTTATTGTAGTTTCTGTTCATGAAGTCATAGAAAGTTGACCCTGTTTTAAGAGTTATTTTGTTTTGATTATTAAATTATAACGGCTTGCATCAGTTTATATTTAGCAATTTAAAGTCTAAGGCGTCACTCTCGTGCTAGACTAGCCTGCTGATGACGGGGAGATCGGTGTTTGAATCCCGGTCAAGTCTACTGAGGGTGGTTTTCTTAAATAGTTTACCACTCTCTTTCCACGCAAATACGAGTATATTACCTCTAAAACGCTTCCTTCCTCATCCCTACCCCAATAGAGTAAATTATCATATATGCGTACAACCTGAACAGATAGAAAAGCGTGGTGAAAAAAATTATAAACGTTTCAAAAGTTTATATTAGACGTGACATACCTTTTGTTAAATCTGGTTGTCATTTTGAAATCTGAAAAATGTGTCCGAAATGATAATCATTCAAGTAAAAACTTATTAGAAAACTTGGTATCTTACTTATACTATAGAAACTTGGTACGTAGATAGAGTATATCCTGAAATAACATTTAGGATTATTCCCAACCTTTGATTTTACATTAATTTTACAATATATATAATAAATATAAGAGATAATAGATATATTGTGATTTTAATTTTACGAGTAAACGTGAATGTGATTATAATTAAAATGTTAAAGTAAAGATAGCATAATATAGAAATATTATTTACAGCTAGAGCTGAGAAAAACGCATAGATATTTGAAAAAAAAAGTTTGATTTATGACCAAAACAGTTTAGTTAATAAATTAAAAGATTTTATCAATTATTGCGGGAAAAGCCGCGACGGGTAAGAGCTAGTTGGTAAATATATTGTCCTTCCTTAATTTATCATTGTTGATCTTTGATTTCTGTCTTGGGATCAGTATTAAATTGTATACAATATTTGGCTGCATTTCAGCATAACAATTAAAACAAAACATTGAGATATTATAGTTATAAAGATTGATATTTTTGCCTAAAAGATCTACACAATTATAGTAGATATATTAGTATTTTTTATCGTGCCTTATCACTTGCCTATCTCTCTGAAAAGAGCCACGCAAACGGTTGTAAAAATGAGAAAGTAAATATAGCCACATCTTGGAGGAGGGTGAGATGTTAACTTGCTACGGTAGGAGTATTGTAGTTGCCCGTTGGCCAATAAAAAACTAAAACGGTGTTGGTCACGCAATCACGCACCACTCCATAAAAAAACTCGGTGTTGGTTACACAATCACGCACATCCTTTCACTCCACGCGCCCAATGTCACTGAACACCAGGGCGATAGTTTAGCACACACATTTTTATATTCATCTCTGAGGGTCTTAGCCCTAGAGCACTAGTCTAACAGCCTCTTTTTATATTCACCTCTGAGTGTCTTAGCCCTAGAGCACTAGTCTAACAGTCTGTTTTTATATTCACCTCTGAGTGTCTTAGCCCTAGAGCACTAGTCTAACAGCCTCTTTTTATATTCACCTCTGAGTGTCTTAGCCCTAGAGCACTAGTCTAACAGTCTGTTTTTATATTCACCTCTGAGTGTCTTAGCCCTAGAGCACTAGTCTAACAGCGTCTTTTTATATTCACCTCTGGGTGTCTTAGCCCTAGAGCACTAGTCTAACAGCCTCTTTTTATATTCACCTCTGAGTGTCTTAGCCCTAGAGCACTAGTCTAACAGCCTCTTTTTATATTCACCTCTGAGTGTCTTAGCCCTAGAGCACTAGTCTAACAGTCTGTTTTTATATTCACCTCTGAGTGTCTTAGCCCTAGAGCACTAGTCTAACAGCGTCTTTTTATATTCACCTCTGGGTGTCTTAGCCCTAGAGCACTAGTCTAACAGCCTCTTTTTATATTCACCTCTGAGTGTCTTAGCCCTAGAGCACTAGTCTAACAGCCTCTTTTTATATTCACCTCTGAGTGTCTTAGCCCTAGAGCACTAGTCTAACAGTCTGTTTTTATATTCACCTCTGAGTGTCTTAGCCCTAGAGCACTAGTCTAACAGCGTCTTTTTATATTCACCTCTGGGTGTCTTAGCCCTAGAGCACTAGTCTAACAGCCTCTTTTTATATTCACCTCTGAGTGTCTTAGCCCTAGAGCACTAGTCTAACAGCCTCTTTTTATATTCACCTCTGAGTGTCTTAGCCCTAGAGCACTAGTCTAACAGTCTGTTTTTATATTCACCTCTGAGTGTCTTAGCCCTAGAGCACTAGTCTAACAGCGTCTTTTTATATTCACCTCTGGGTGTCTTAGCCCTAGAGCACTAGTCTAACAGCCTCTTTTTATATTCACCTCTGAGTGTCTTAGCCCTAGAGCACTAGTCTAACAGCCTCTTTTTATATTCACCTCTGAGTGTCTTAGCCCTAGAGCACTAGTCTAACAGTCTGTTTTTATATTCACCTCTGAGTGTCTTAGCCCTAGAGCACTAGTCTAACAGCGTCTTTTTATATTCACCTCTGGGTGTCTTAGCCCTAGAGCACTAGTCTAACAGCCTCTTTTTATATTCACCTCTGAGTGTCTTAGCCCTAGAGCACTAGTCTAACAGCCTCTTTTTATATTCACCTCTGAGTGTCTTAGCCCTAGAGCACTAGTCTAACAGTCTGTTTTTATATTCACCTCTGAGTGTCTTAGCCCTAGAGCACTAGTCTAACAGCGTCTTTTTATATTCACCTCTGGGTGTCTTAGCCCTAGAGCACTAGTCTAACAGCCTCTTTTTATATTCACCTCTGAGTGTCTTAGCCCTAGAGCACTAGTCTAACAGCCTCTTTTTATATTCACCTCTGAGTGTCTTAGCCCTAGAGCACTAGTCTAACAGTCTGTTTTTATATTCACCTCTGAGTGTCTTAGCCCTAGAGCACTAGTCTAACAGCGTCTTTTTATATTCACCTCTGGGTGTCTTAGCCCTAGAGCACTAGTCTAACAGCCTCTTTTTATATTCACCTCTGAGTGTCTTAGCCCTAGAGCACTAGTCTAACAGCCTCTTTTTATATTCACCTCTGAGTGTCTTAGCCCTAGAGCACTAGTCTAACAGTCTGTTTTTATATTCACCTCTGAGTGTCTTAGCCCTAGAGCACTAGTCTAACAGCGTCTTTTTATATTCACCTCTGGGTGTCTTAGCCCTAGAGCACTAGTCTAACAGCCTCTTTTTATATTCACCTCTGAGTGTCTTAGCCCTAGAGCACTAGTCTAACAGCCTCTTTTTATATTCACCTCTGAGTGTCTTAGCCCTAGAGCACTAGTCTAACAGTCTGTTTTTATATTCACCTCTGAGTGTCTTAGCCCTAGAGCACTAGTCTAACAGCGTCTTTTTATATTCACCTCTGGGTGTCTTAGCCCTAGAGCACTAGTCTAACAGCCTCTTTTTATATTCACCTCTGAGTGTCTTAGCCCTAGAGCACTAGTCTAACAGCCTCTTTTTATATTCACCTCTGAGTGTCTTAGCCCTAGAGCACTAGTCTAACAGTCTGTTTTTATATTCACCTCTGAGTGTCTTAGCCCTAGAGCACTAGTCTAACAGCGTCTTTTTATATTCACCTCTGGGGGTCTTAGCCCTAGAGCACTAGTCTAACAGCCTCTTTTTATATTCACCTCTGAGTGTCTTAGCCCTAGAGCACTAGTCTAACAGCCTCTTTTTATATCCACCTCTGAGTGTCTTAGCCCCAGAGCACTAGTCTAACAGCCTCTTTTTATATTCACCTCTGAGTGTCTTAGCCCTAGAGCACTAGTCTAACATCCTGTTTTTATATTCACCTCTGAGTGTCTTAGCCCCAGAGCACTAGTCTAACAGCCTCTTTTTATATTCACCTCTGAGTGTCTTAGCCCTAGAGCACTAGTCTAACAGCCTCTTTTTATATTCACCTCTGAGTGTCTTAGCCCTAGAGCACTAGTCTAACAGTCTGTTTTTATATTCACCTCTGAGTGTCTTAGCCCTAGAGCACTAGTCTAACAGCGTCTTTTTATATTCACCTCTGAGTGTCTTAGCCCAAAAATTTTGAGCGAGGAGTGATCGATTTTAGCCACAGGGAAGGATTCTGCACATTAACCCAAAAATGTGGGGCGGTTTTATTCAAAAACTTCAAAGCTTGGTTAGGGATTTCCTCCATGCCTGGGCCATTTTGGACAATGTGTTTATGTGATGGTGCTGGGTATGACACTCAGGTTTGGGGTATTTGTGCTTAGCTCTCTATATGATTCGTGGCGTCATTTCGTGATCATTTCTCATAGGAGACTTAGAAAGTTCGACTGACAAAGTAGTTTCCAAGTTCACTTTTTCCTTTCACCCAAATTTCTCATACAAAGCCAAGAATAGAATGGTACCCGCGCCTGTGAATAAAGCCTGGTGTTGTGTCAAGTGAGTTTGTAAGACAAGAGTTAACAATTTACTTAATTGTGCTTTGTTGATGATCAGGAAACAAATCATGTAAGTAGGGTTTCACCATCCTGCCAAGCGACTTTCCAGAGTTTAGATGTATGTGCTACTTCCATGTAGAAAGGGGGTGTGTACAGTAGTTTACATAGAATAATATTTACATAAATAATTATACAATCTTACAGTAGACACGTAAAAGTTAAATCAACTTATTAATACCTATGACTTGGTTCTAACGCTCCAATTTAATGAGCTTATTGTGGATATAAAAATCTAGGGTGAACAGTTTAAAGGCATTATAGAGGAAATTTGGAAGAAGAGTTATTGTCTATCTTAATGGCGAATACTGTGTGTTTCTTCCATTTGGATTTGGATCGCCAAGTGACACAGACATAGAAGAATTGAATATGAAAACATTTCTTTTTACGTGTGGGGGTTTAAAGATTGGTGTGCCCACACACGCACATTTTGAAGACGTTTAAAGTTATGATGACGTCACAAACATGACCGTCATCTACAAAATCTCAAAGTTAAGGTCATACCATTGTGTTTTTTTCATTTAACATTGCACATTTATGTTCTGTTTGTGTTCTAAACTATTTGTTTTGTGTTTGTACCCTCCCTAAAGGATTATAAAAGGTAGCAAACACAAGAAAGAAGAAATACAATGATAACAAGGTTTTATTGAAAAGTCACTTTAGCACAGTACACGAGGATACATATGATTTGTTCAATAGGTATCCGTCGTCCTCTCCATTAAATATTTTAGACGGACAGTATTGAAAGTTAATAAGTGAAAAGTAAATACATAACAGACTGAAAACATAATATCTGGTTTAAAGAGTCGGGTAAGCACAGCCCAATGAGGTAACAGTAATAGGCTCGGATTAATTTCTATGAGATGTCAGCATCTAGGTGTCCAATAATTGGCGAGTAAAGTATGACAATCACTCGCCTGCGTCGAAACACAAGCCAGCCGGGGGGGGAGGGGGGAGATTGGGGAGGTCTTTCCGCGAGATCCAAGAAATCCCCAAACAGCTAGCCCACACTAACTGCTTAGAGATACACAGTCAGTAGCCCAATACATTTGATCTTTAACTCATTCTGCTTATGCTTACTTTGACTCATAAATAGCCCTGGAACTGTGGTATTAAAAGTCCCACTTTAAAGGCGACATATACTAAATGAACGTCAAAGTCACTATGAGAAGGTGTCTACCTTATCCCTCTAAACAGGGGATAATTTGCCCTAATTAGGGCATCCCTGCTACTTCCTTGGATGAGAGTATCCACGCTCACAATCAAAACTTAACATAAAGGTATACCTCAGTATTCCTCAATGACAAGCGCTATACATGAGGAGGCCGTCTACTGGACACTAAATATAAACTAACTTTCGAGTTTGATAAGCCACGCATAGACAGGCCACGCTACATATAGTCAAATTGAGAAGACCAATACACTAGAATACAGGACACCATTACGAAGGCCTACAGACCCAATTAGGTCATCAAAAACTAACAGCCACTCCCGGCTAGTGAGTAGTGACGTTCCCCTTGCAATTATACAGAGAGAATAGTTACATAACTAATATAACGCTAATTAGCTAGTTAGTCTGATTAAAAGCTGTTAATAAGATATTAATACTACCAAATATTTCTCTAATAGGAGCGGATAAACCTCATTTCATGAAAAGTAGCACAAGTTAAAACACTTAACCTGATACAATAAAATTAATGTTCAAGGAACTATCTTGCCCTAGCTAACTCATGTAGCATCAACATGAAATCAATTGAACTGGCTCATGACTAATAAACACCTACTACCCTGGTGACTAGCTCAAAATAAACCAATCGCTTTACAACTTGCTAATAAGCTGGGCTCCTAATAATCTTGCTCATGGTTATTCACAATACACATACAAGTTCATTACAAAAGATACACTAAAAGCGAGTATTAATACAAACCAAACGTTGACACACATTAGACAGGCAGGTTAGAAAACAGTCAATGCTTAGGCTGACAAGAAATTGACATTCAACTCAGTGAGTGCTGCATGATCCCAGCCCCAGTGGTAGGGTAGAATGTACACTTCTAGTACACCAGTGGTTAGAAAGATGATATAGATGTTCTCGATGTGGCGGGACGCTACCTCCGGGAAACCCGAGCGGCGACTCCGTCCATCTTCATAGCGTCCTAGCCCGACTCGAATGTGTAGCTGTAGTTAGGTAGTAGAAAAAAGACAGTCACCCGACTAGTAGTAAATTGAAACAAGTTCTGTGTAATATTCTCCTCGTAAAACATACCAAATAAACTTACCGACTGAGTCCAAACAGGGAAGGGGAAAACGGGTCTCAGCCAATCAAATATCAAGAATACAGTGCAGACCAGAGCGCGCCAAGAGGGCATAGGCGCATGCGCAATGAGGCGGTTAATGAGTGCATTAGAATTAGATGGCGCTTACTAGCGATGATCCAGGAACACACTCACGTGGACATGTAGGCTAAGCAAGGCCGTAGCCAGCCAATGATTTCGGGGGGGGGGGGGGGGGGTGGGTGGGC